>VWZX01001674.1:190152-218247 GCA_013399015.1 Galbula dea | reverse complement strand
GGGGGGGTGTGAAGAAAAAAGGAACTGTTCATGTTGTCTATTATATCTAACAAACTTAGTTTCAGAGAATTTATGAGACATCTTGCCTCTCTCCATTAATTTCCTAGGGATCCAGTGTCTAGCAACCCCTGGATAGATAACACTTTTAATTGTTCCCTGCTTGCTTTAACTCATATGCTGCAGGACAGCTGCAGTCTACTGTTAGTCAGAAGCTGACATCTGAGGCAGGGGAGTTTTCATACACCAATATGGAGAATAAAAATATTCAGGAACCAAAAATATTGTAGCCAGAATGACTCAAATTCTTTTCAAACTTCCAACTGACTAGATTTCTATTTTGCAATGTGTTTTTCTAATTTAATGATATACACATGACATCAAGTTTGCCAACATAATTAATATCAGCATCACATGTACACTTTCTAACATTCTCTCCTTCCACACTGGCCACTTCAAAGCAATGATTTTTTTTTTTTTCACATATCAAAACCCTGCCAATATTAAGTGTTAAATTTTTCCTATATATCAGGGACTAGTTACTAAAATATAGTAAATACTAAAATATACATTTCATCTCAGAAACAGCACTTGACACTTTCCATATATATAGAATTGAAGAAATGTCAGACATACAAATACTCATTGAAAAGCTTTCAAGTTAGTTAAGTCCTAGATGTTCATGAAATCTTGCTGAATAACACAGAATCACAGAATGTTAGGAGTTGGAAGGGACCTCAAAAGATCATCTAGTCCAACCCCCCTGCCACAGCAGGATTCCCTAGACCAGGTCACACAGAAGCACATCCAGATGGGTTTTGAATATCTCCAGAGATGGAGATTATTCCCCCTTCTGCAGTAAATCCAACATTTGTTTATTTTATTTAAAAAATATATTTAAGCCTACCCCAGTTGTTTGCACAAAGGTGTTTATGCTGAGTATGTAATCTGACCTGACAACATAGCTGGCTCTGCTTCGAGCAACAGGATGAACTACAGGCCTCCTGAGGTCCCTCACAACCTGAATTAATCTGTGATCCTATGATGATCATCACCTGCCTTCTAGACAAATGTTACTTATATTCCACCTGATACAGCATTCATAGACCCTATTAAACAAATTAATCTTACTGAAAAAAATCCTAAAATTTAAGTTACTTCTAATATGCAAAAAAGGAAGAAGTTTTGAAAGGCAAACACTAGGAAAGAGAAAAAGTTGGCTTGCTCTGGGCATTCATTCATGAATGTACTTTAAGAATGCTTCACACAACATTCTGGATATGCTTGAAAAGTATCTCATATATATGGGAGAAATATAAGAAATACTTCAGTATTGCTCAAACAAATGTTCCAACCACACTGAACAAAACAAGCAAACCAAATCCTAATGGCTTCTTTCTTTTTAACACATAGAGTACATGAAGTTTAGCCTCTAATTACACTTCCAAAGAGCCCCACAGATAACAAAAACTGGCAGTTTATTACATGGAATGTATAAGTATTAATTCCAGTCTCCTCTAGAAAGGATAATGATAGACACTAGAGAAAGCTGATACCTTCAACATAATCTTCTGAGGCAAACCCCAAGGTCTTCCTAGGTTTTCACCAGTTTGGTTTACTCAGAGACCTTCATCTCTCTAAATAGACACACAAAGACCAGTCCTGAGAGCCTGGTCATCCTTAGTGTTTTCCTTTTAAAGCTCTCTTAATTGGGTAATAAGGACTTCCTCAGCACAAGATATTCTACAGCTGGCTCTGAGTGAGAACAGCTAGCCAGGTGTGGCATAGCTGTCCTTAAAACATTTGTAACTACTGACTGTCACAGGTGGACACTCCACCTTTCAAAGGTCCTTTAGAGTTGGATACTCTGGCTATAAATGAGAGCTGTCCTTAAGGCCATCTAGATCATAACAAGAACCAATCTACCACCTCAGCAATAAAGAACAAGAAATACAAAGAAAATTCCTTCCTTCCTTCCTTTCTCATCTCTTAGATGAGAAGTTTAACCTCCTTCATTAAAAGTTTTTCAGGATCCAACATCGCATAGCTTAAACTGTAATTAGTAATTTGTAATTAGTGCAAATTTTTTACATATGGAGATAAGAAGTGACATTAAAAGCTGATTCAAACTACTTAAACCAACCACCTCTAAAATATACAGCCCAGCTAGACTGCCCACTGTCCAGCCTGCAGGCTGGGTCAAACAAGGCATAGATCCTACTTAATAATGTAGTTCTTCAAAGCAAAGGCAGCTTTCAGAGTCTGATGGCTGGGCAAATCTTGAGGAAGCACTCAGCTGGTTTGTTAGTAGGGCTTGCACCACATAAATCCACCAAAAATAAACTGAAATTAGCCTAAAATATTAAAACACTATCAGCTCCAGCCTCTAAGGCTTTCAGCCATCACAGTGATTGCAACATTATTCTGGGACCACCTTCCTCATAAAATAAACTGGCATGTAGCTGTAGTTATATGCATAGAGAGTGAACTATGTGTGTAGAAAGCAAAATTTATTACCCCATTATTAAGGCAGTGGTGTTAAACAACAGCCTGTCATGAGGACAGGTCTTAAACTATGGAGAAAAACTAATCTATATTTGGACATCCATATTCAAATATCTCTGCTTCATGGGGTCAGGTGTCATGGGGTCATGCTGACAAGCCAGCGTGTTGGGGACAGCACGGTGCAGAGTCACTCTCACAGGGAGACTACTGAATGACAACAGTCTTCATTACCAGTCCTAACACTCAATGCCCCCAGATTGACCTGAGATGTCTTCAGCTGTTCCTGCTCAAGACACTGCACAATGAGAAGGTGAGGGTAAAGCTTGTGCCCTCAGAACGGCTGGTGGGTGATGCCAGCATGGGGTAACTGATGGGTGAGCAGACAAACATGTTACAGGAAGCCTCTGCCAGGCTTCAGCAAAGGTCTGATGACACTGGGTGTCACTTGTAAAGCTGCTGCTTGCTTGGCAAGATGTTCATTCACTGGGAATAGTGAGGGAGAATTGTAAAGTGTTAGCCTTTGTGTTCAGGCTTAGGAAATGTTTTAAAATAGACCAACAGGAAATTAAATGAAAATTTAAAAAAAACAGTAAAATCTGTGTCATAAAGTCAAATTCTTGCATGAGAAAAAGATTTGTAAAGTTGCAGCTACTTAAAAATACCCAATTTTTATAGCTGCATGAAAATGCTTAAAGCTACTAAGGAAAAATAAAGACATTTTACATTATGTGATATACTTAAAGGTTGTTTATTAAATAGTCCGTACAGTTATTTTAACTAGCCATGGAAAAACGCAGGAAAACAGATGTTACTAGGCATGTACTATCTGAAGAGAGGTAAAAAACCATCTGAAATCTGCCCAAATTCTGCCATAATTATTCAAGCCTCAGAGCTCCTCTGACTTTGAGACAGCTAGTGGCCCAGCATTCCCCAGCCTTGGAGGGTAAGCCCCTCCTTAGATGACAAAGGTTTTTTCCAAAGACTTTTTATAACATTTCTTGCAGCACTTAACTGTTTAACTCACTGTTTGCCAAAGACGGCCCATGTACAGGTGCAGTTTGCAGCACAGGCCAGCTGAGGAATGAAGTAGTTTGAGCTTCTATTGCTCTATCAATTTCCGTGTAGCAGAAACATTCCCTTCCTGTGGTACTTACGTACTTCAGTGCAAGGAACCTGGTTTTGTACCATGCCATATATTCTCACACACACACACACATACACGTACTCCCTCTTATATTACAGAACTCCCATTAATAGCAAGAGCCTGCAAAGCTCGCACTCAGAATAAAAAGTGAAAACTTATAACAGCAAACACATACAGAAACACACAAGAGACAGACAGACAACTGCATGGAAGAATATTTTCCAGAAAGGAGTGGTGAGACCATTTGTAAGCTTGGGTAATGAAGTTAAAGTAGTCAAAAAAGAAGTGATGTAATATTGCAGAAGTCATCTTCACAAGCAAGAAGTCAGGCTAACTTCTCTGATCCTACATGGCATCCAGACACTAGCAAAGTGTGGCATTAATAAATATATTTCAAAATTACCTTATTTTGGATCACTTTTTCCTTTGCTTATCTGTTATGATAAGAGAACAGACCTAAGGCTATCTGAGTAGATGATATCTTTGTAAGAGTGGCTGAGGTAGTGGTGCAGGTTCTGGAAGAGAGCTTTGCACTGCTCTGTAGACGTTAGTGCTAGGCACAACACAGATCTTGGCAAGTAATAATTTTAGTTCGCTTTCAAAATGTGCTTAGAGGTGCAGTCAGATGCCATTTATGCAGCTAAACAAGCTTCAGCTCTCTTGATAGTTTCTGTGCTCCTACTTTCATTATTGATTAATAGAAATTAATGGGGTTATAGGAATGCTTAACAGCTTGAAACAAGAAGGAGTTCTCATTATCAGAGGTGTTGTACATGCACAGCAACAGACAGCTCCTGCCCAGGGAGCTCCTGAGCTGAGTATTAACAGCAGGGACATGCTGGGAAAGGCAAATTGACACAGAGAAGGAAAGAAGTTTGTTCTGCAGCAGAACCAGGAATGTACCATTTTTGCACATAGGCACAGGGATTTTAAATATTTTCTATCTTGTTAGGGCAATTTGCATGTAAAAAATCCCACCTGTGTATTCCCACCTGGGACCAACCATAATCATGAATTTCATTAGTGAATTGGCTAAATTCCACATCATTCTTTGGTTTTTTGTCCCGATTTCCAACTGAATCATGTCAGTAAAATTTATCCTGATATGGGAATATCTGCTCACATAAGGATGTGGCCTGTATTTTGACTACACGATACCCTGACGTGCTCATCACCATGCCTTGCTTCCTTACAGAGCATCCCAAAACACATCCTCCACAATTGTGTGCAGTGGATGCATCCCTGAAAAAATGCTGTAAACACCACATGAAAAACATCTGCTTCCTCCTCTACAGCCAGAAGTACAGGATACTGGTAACAAGGCTGCTAACAACGCCCCAGTGCTCCCGCTGTTTTCTCAGGTACTTTGTGTGCAATGGTGAGGCAGAAACAGAGTGATTTGAAAATGGAGCCAGCTACAAATGGAAACTCCTGAGGGTCACATGGTTTTCAGCATTTCTTCTCACAGATGACTGTGCAAAACATTTGGTGTAGGAAAACAACAGCTCATCTTAATCAGAAAAAGTGGATGAGGCACAGGACTTTGTGTATGGAAGCCTTTGGGAAGGAAACTGAAGGGTTGGTGTGACTCAGCAGAGCAACAGAGACAAAGTGACCAAAATATGCTGATTTCTTTGAAGCTGCAGCCTTAATAACAGAGAAAACTTCAGAATAATGGCACCTTCTTATTGCTTGACTGTCCTGCAATGCTCTTTACTTTCCCATCTGTGGAACAGGGAACCTGAAGATCCTGTGGCACCAGAAAAATTTTGTGCTTGTTTTTCAGGACAGTGGGACATGTTCTGCACAATACCCAGTGCAAAATTTGGTTTGCGGTACCACCTTCTCAGCTCAGCTAATCTTCTTCCACAAAGAACGGTCCTCAGCAAGCAAAGAACCAGTTTCATTTCTGAAAAATAATGGATTACAGGTAGGGAAAGGATTATGAAAAAGGAAAGGTGGATGGATTTACTTGTGCAAAACCTGCTTAGCTGGATATTATTTTTGGTCTTTTTTGCCAGAGTTTAGTTTGGCTCCAGCATTTGGGCCAATCAGATGGGCAATTTCATAACTCCGAGGGATTAGGAGTGAGCAGTTCCAGTACTGAGCTGTCTTCCAAAGGCAGCCAGCAGAAAGTGAATTAGCTGCTATACTAACAAAACTGAGCAGGAATAGAAATGTTTCCAGTTGTCCTGCTTTGCAGCAGTTTTGTTTTTCCTTGCAATGGCAGCGGTGATTACCTTATCTGTGCATACCAACCAACCACAAAACCCAGGAAAAGCCACCATCCAAGAAATACCCATTTAATTAGTCTTAGCATATTGGATGCAGACCCAAGGAGGCAGGATGCTGCACAAGAATATCTTCCATCAGACAGGCTCCATAGTCAGAAATACAAATCTGCAGCATGAGGTAAAAAAGAAAATCCAGGAGTGAACCAGTAGGAAATCCACTGTCTCTGGGAGACTTTTGTAAAAGCCCTCATCCTTCCAGTGGGAGGAACCATAGAACCATAGAACGCCCTGAATTGGAAGGGACCCTCAGAGGTCATCAAATCCAACTCTTGACTATAAACAGAACAGAACAACCCCAAAAATCACACCATGTCCCTAAGAGCATTGTCCAGATGCTTCTGAAAGTCTGCCAGGCTTAGCATCATGACTACTTACTTCCTTGTGGAGCCTTTCCAGTGCTCAATCACCCTTTTGCACCATAGCAAAAGACTAATAACAGATGAAAGCATCAAGCTGATCTTAAGACAACAATGTATTTGCCTAAAATATGTCCTTTCTCCTTCATTTTCATATGTATAGCCTGCAACTTACATGTATTAAAACCACTCTGTGATGCAGTATTAATAATATGTTGTATTGTCATTTCTACTGTCGAAATACAAAAGTTACCTCAAGAATCCTTTCTTTTCCAGTAACACTGTCTCTGCTTTCCCATATCTAACTTCCTTTGTCCAAGTAGGCTTTCCTGTACTAGTGTACATGGCTTCATTTGTCTTATGTGCACTGTGTTGATTTAATGGAGGGTATCTTTGGTGCAGGTTAGCTGAGGATAGTTCAAATGGAAGTTGTACTTCAAAATGAGAGTGGATCAGATGCAGTATGTACTATATACATAAAAATATGGTAACAAGACCTAAGATTTACTCCCCTCAGTGGAAAATTTCTGTATAGAAATATTTTTTAGCCTATGGCTGCATACGGGAAAAGACTCACAACAGAAGACATGCTCCAACCATGCTGTCACAGAATCTAGTAACATGGCCTGAAAAGTCTTTTCAGGTTTTTCAACAGCTGCAGTTACAGAGTTGATTAATCATAGCTATTGGGTAGGTCACAGAAAACTAGAGGAGGAAGTCAGCAAAAAGTAGAGAAACAGAATGAGACAGGGAATAATAATTTTTGAAACAAATCATTGATGTCTGACAACTTCAGGGTATCTACTTTATTCAGAGGCAAACATACAAGAAATATATATTTCTTCAACTCTTCTTCAAAGCCACTAATCTTTCATTATTCATTTCCAAGTAAAAATAAATAAATAAATATTTTTTAATCTGTGCTAAAACATCAAAACTTTATCATAAAAGGCATTAAGCTTCCCACTTCTGAGCAGGTAAATTTGAAATGTTAAGAGTAGAAACAGTTTTATAATATTATCAGAAGTGGTCACTTCTGCTGACATAATGAAAATTCTAATGATAACATAGCAAATCCCAAATTATTTCTGCTTGTATAGATTTACAATATTACAAATGAAGGCAGGAAGAGCATACAGTCATGCTTCAGCTCCATGAATATCTCAGATTAGTCTGTTCTAGCGATAGATAGGCAAGACCTGACACTGCCTTTGCTGAAAGCAATACTCAGGGAAAAGTTTGAATCTTTGCTACTTTTCAGTTGGTGGGGGTTTTTTTGGTGGGGTTTTGTTTTTTTGTTTGCTTGTTTGTTTGTTTTTCCCCTTCCAGATGATTCAGTACTTTCAGGATCTTACCTGGGTTGGTGTTTAGAGCCAGACAGCAGAAAGTTTTTCAAGCTAAAACTTCCTTGTATGATAACATTTAAAGCCCAAGTGTCATGCCACTGGCAGAAATAAAGTTTTTATCCCAAAGCCAGTTATTTATTTTGTAATTTTAAGAGATTGCAGCCCTGAAGAGCTACTGCTCAGTGCTTATCCTCTCAGAAGCACACACTTGAATGAAAACAGGATAGAAACAACCAAACTGCAGGAAAAAAGAGCCAGATTCTCTTTGGATGTAAACTGCTTCCAGAGGCATAAGCTGATATAGAGCAGTTAGCAGTTTATTTATGTATTGTTAGAAACAAACAAACAAAAAATTAATGCTTTCAGACTCTTGATTCCAGTGCCTGATGATACAGTGGAATCTGAGAATCTTTCTTTTTAAATATGTTGTAATTGCCTTTGGTAACTACTAATATGCAAAAGAGAAATGAGAAATAAATCAACTGTCTGATTTGTTCAAGCAAAACTTGATAGCCCAAGTAGCACACAGATGACTAGGCATGTTCGTGTGGCTTTATGTCCCCAAACCTGCAGGTGGGAAGACTACTGCAGTTACAACACAATAAAGTTTCACTGTGGCTTAGAATGTAGCTTCATCTTATAAAACTTGTAGAAGCAGAAATTGACCATAATTCTCATCACATTTTTTCTTTTTTATGCCATAATCTTTCTAAGACACCATGGTCACACTACAAATCCTATGTTTCTATTGTCCAGCCTTTTCTATTTATTATCCCCCCACACCTTAAGTGTCTGTCCAAATTCTCCTCAACAAGTATTATTATTTCTTGCATTGATAAAGACAGTCTTTCCTCTTATACAAGCACTTGGACACTGCTGCAAAGAATATTATTTCAGCTATGTTGCTCCCCTTTGGTCATTTCTCCACTGATCCTCCTTGCTCTTTTTCTTCATTGACATGGCCTCCCGCAACACATTTCTTCTCTAATATCAACCCACGATCCCAGATTCCTTTCCTTGTATGTCACATTTGTAAACAGGCACCTGTATGCTTTTTTTCACCTCTCAAGATGAGAGAATGAGATGAAAGATGAGACTTTGCTTCTTGCAGGAGGCCATAAGGGGCTTCTGGTGGTAGATGACTTGCATAGTGTAGCACACTGAGTGAGCCTTTCCCTACTGCCAACATGAAGGAAGGCATGTCTGATCACACTGGTCCTTCAGTTTTCTCTTAGTGATCACTTGTGTCTATCAGTACTTTATGACTTTTCTACCTCAAAGGGTCCTTTGAATGACTAGGCCTTTTAGAGGGTCACTTTTTAAGGGAAGATATCTGCATTAATACCAACACCAGTCTGTAGCTTGAGACTATCAAACAGTTTATTACATCCTCCACTACAGTCTAAAAGCACCTATTCTCTTATGCATCTTATGTGTCTAAGTTAAGCTATGCAGATCCTTTCTTATCATTGGAATAAGAAATAACCTGCACCTGCTACATTTCATTATATTAAAATATGTAATGACTTAACCTATAAGCTAAAAAATAGAGAATAGAGAATACTTTATTAAAGCAAAAATACTGACAATGACTGTTAGCCAATCATCTTGGAATTGAGTATCCTTGCAATATCTGTATACACATTTGAATGTTTATGAAGGAGGTATTGCTCTGCCTCTTTTAACCAATACTGTGCCTCCAATATTACAAGGGAAGCAGTAAACTTGTTGGAGTGTTGTGTATATAAAACACTGTCTCAGTTTGAGGTAGAACAGAGCTAATTCTGTTCAGTGATTTTATTTTTCAGCTAAGTCTCTTCTAAGCAATTGCACTTTCTGAAATTAACAGCATGTCTTCACAGTGTCTGCTTCCAGTAGTACTAGCACTCCATGTTCATAGTTAGTACCGAAGATTGGTATGCTAAAAGGCTCTTGCTTATACTTTCTCTTATGGAGACCAATGTTCCTGCTGAATCTTGTGTACCACGTTGGGGGTGTAATAAGTGAGAGGTTGTACCTGTGGGGAGGACCAGACAGGACAAGTGATCCTAAACTGACCACCAAGTTATTCCATTCCATATATATCATTTTCAGTATCAAGCTCAGGGATCACAGGGGTCAAGCTCTCTTCAATGGCTGGCATCCAAGGAGGATTCTGTCCATTCTGCCTTCAATCTCAGTGCTTGAATTCCTGTTATTTGTCTAGTGGCCAGGTGAACTCTAATCCTTGCCACATCCCATTTCAGGTCAAAGGAACTTTAGAAAGAAATAACCTAGAGCTATATTTATCCCTTAAGTTGACACTTGTATCTGTCTTGATTTCAACTTTTACTGCTATACCTCAAATCAGTGAAGAAAACTGTTATTTAAAAATCTCCTATTTATTATCTGAATTTGGTTTATTGATTTCATTCCTATACAATGCTAAAGACAGGCTGCTTATTTTAATTTTTGTGAATAAATAACTTCTGATATTCCTGCAACATACTTGCCTCTTAATGGAATAGTGCAAAAAGGTTACGTTTTTTTAAGGACTATTCTGTTCTTCTAGAATGTAAACAACAAGTTTGAAATCAAATTGCCTTAAATATATTCAGATCTATATGACACAAAGAAAATAAGTCTAAACTGAACTCCAAAACAGGCAACTGATGCAAATATTGTAGCATATTTTGTGTTCCACTCTTCAGGACAGATTAACACAAATTAAATTTTGTACTAGCTTTGCATAACTGTGACTGTTCCATTTGATTCTAGGGGATTTCATTAATTTGAATTATTTGGGTGCTGCATGGATAACACCAAACCCGTTGATTGCATTCTTGATTGAGTTACAGTATATTTGTATGGATAAGCATAGCCAGCATTATTATTCTTATATCAAGGCTAAATAAATGTGCCCTTTAGATAACAAATGGTGTCTATGATCTTTCATTTGTATCATGTTATTAAGATTTTTCTTAGGATACAATGAAATCTGGCTAAAGGGGAAAAAATAAAATGAAATTGCTGAGCACCAGTGCTTCAATTAATTAACTTCTGTTTCTGTAAACAGCCATAAGTGAAAGAATCAAACTATTATGTTTTGCAGATGAATAATCAGCAAATGCTCAAACTCATCTGTCACAGTCTAGTTTTGTAGCCTGACAAGAAAAATGAAGCCAGCATTTTCTGAATTCATAAAATGTTTGGGTTATGTTTTACGTAAAATCCACATTTAATTAAAGTAGAAAGAGTGGAGAGATTGAATCCCTATTCAGTCTGGCAGTAGGCTAAATGGCTTATCATTTGTCCTTCATAGACATGAAAGGTTAACACAAAGTGTTTCCATGTTTTCACATCATCTAACCCTTGGATTGATCATGTTCTCAGCTTAATAGAGTGGGTCAACATCTCTGCTGTCAGAATTTTTCATGAGGGACACGTTATTTTTCTAGAGGCTTAAACACTCGCTCTGGTCACTGAGTTATTCTGCCAGGATATGCTTTACCAAAAGAGACCCTAGAAATAAAACAGACATTACACTAGAGGACTGAAAACTCATTCTTCCTTTTGGTATTGCTTTCTTTACAATGAAAATTTATTCCATGCATGGCCTTTGATAGTAGTAAGTTTCTGGAGAGGAGTGGATTTTTTAACAGGTTCTATTTCTTTCTTGTTTACAATGCTTTCAGCACTGTACCAATATCATAACACCTCAGGGAAGCAGTCACAGCACCAAACCTGACAGAATACAAGAAACATTTGGACAACACCCTCAGGCACACAGTGTAATTTTGGGGATTGCCCTGTGCATAGAGAGGAGTTGGACTTGATGATCCTCATGTGTCCCTTCCAGCTCAGGAAGTCATGTGTGTATAGAAATAATCATTTACATAGATTTTGTGGCTACAATGATATTCCTCTACACTAATACTACCCCTACTATCTGTCCTCCTAAAAAAATACAAATCTTATAGATAGATAGATATCTTTATTATGCATATATAATCTATATATTTTATATTATTACAATATGCATAAATCATATATGCACACACACATATGTATATGTAAATAGAAAGCATTATCACTGTACTCCCACAGACACAGACCAGACAACTCAGCCACAGCAGGCCCAGCTTCCACAACCAACATCAATTTCTTTCTGCTTCCTTTTTTATCAGTGAACACTGTGAAAGATGTAGAAAAGTTTCAAGTGCAACAGTAATTATTCACAAGACAATTATTGGGGTTTAGTACTGAAATGTGTTGGCCATTGCATCACTTAAAAAGCTAAGTGTAGAAACTGTACTGTAGAAGGCCAAATTAGATGAAGTTAAACACTGCTCTAACTTAAAAGGAAAACCTACTATAGAAGAAAGAACCAAGGAAAACCTCCTATGAAAGAAAGAAACAGCTGCTGCTAAATAGCTTCTTTAGAGTATATCTCCACTGAAAGGGGAGCAAGACTTACCTGGGAAGTCTGCTGACACTAAGAAACAATGCTTTCTGTTGATCAGCTCACTGAGGTGTAGCACTTGGGTTATTTGGGATCTATATGTTTTAACTTGCAGAAGCAGATAAAACGTATTCATTTCATCCAGGCAAAATATTCTAGAATATATTTCTCATTAAATACTTCTCTTGCAATTGTAGTGAAAAAACATTCCATTAAATATTTACCTCTGGTTCTAGACAGGCTGTATCAAAACCAATTCTGTTCAGAAATAAAAACTAGAATTGCTAAAAAAAACCATACATCAGTGTTACTTTTCTGCACACTAATGCTAAACCACTGTACTGGTATCAGTTATATTACCTTCTTATTCACAGCAATGATGTGACAGAACAGTGTGAAACATTTTCAGAAACCTTTCGTATTAATCCACTGCATAATTTTTACAATGATTTTAAGCTGCTTCTCTTCACAAGCCTTCACAAGTTGTCTAGAACTGCTGTGAATATTCTTCCTTCTTGTTCTCTGATCTTCTTCACTTCAAAAAGGTCTTTTCATATTTACTGAAAGTTTACACAGCTACAGAATAGAAGACTGAATTGCAGGTAACTGCAGGTCCAGTTGTCAAGAGAACTAGGTAATTGTCACTGGATTTTGTAACCATGTGTTCGATTCCACTTAACTGGTTTCTCTTACCCCTAGAGGAATTTCAATGGGGTATCTACCAGCAAAATTTAGACCCTCACTGTTGAGTTAATTTTTGATAAAGAAGCTGTAATTTTGAAGTGAAAGCTAACAAAGCAGCAACTGACTTCAGTAATTTCAAACAGCCCTAAGGCTATCTCTTATATTCCCATAACAACATGTTTTCAAATATTTCCTTGTCTGCATAAGCTAGAAGCTTATTTGTTCTGAATGCTGGCTGAAATTCTCAGGCCAATACTGTGATGTAGTACCAAGCATCACAAAATTCACAATAAAATTAAGGGAAACGTAACCTTGTTGAGGTCTTCACCATTTTGCTTGATTAAGACTCCCATAATCCTCTTCTGTGACTGTAGATGTACTACTTCTAACTACAAAGGCAAATTATTTATAATTATTCCATGTTCATCATAAAGGGGCCATCTGCACTCATTTCACTTTGTTAAAGGAGGTCAGTAAATGACAACTCCCATCCTTCAGTACTGCAACAGCATGATTTTGCTAGCATTTTCATTTTCTAAACACGAACTCATTTACAGATCTTAGAATGTTCAGCAGGAATTCAGTATGGAGGTTTAATCTGATCAGAGGTTAGAAACTCAGCTGGTTTCACTACCCTGCTTGTCTCCACTTAAGCTAACAGGTGTCCTCCAGACTTCAATCCCTTCATCACCCACTGCCCACCTTAGCATAGGGCAAGAATCTCCAAAGCCAAGCATAAGATAGTAATCAGGAGTTTTGAAAGTAACTATTCTCCATCTGTCCTATGGGCACTTGCTCTTCTCACCTTTGCTCATTTCAGAGCCAGAAGCTCCTCACTCTGGAGAGGAAGACCAAGCCCCAGACACCTCTTTGGCTCTGGTCTTATCAATGCTCCTGCCACAGTCTCAGCTAGCTTCAACTGTCAAACTATTTGCAAAAGAAAGGGCAACATAACCTATTGAGGCAGTCATACTAACAGGTTATGTAGTACATCCCTTACATCCCTGTCCCAAGACAAGACCAAACATATCTAATTAATTCTGTCATACAGCCATCTCTTTTTTTTGAGCACACACATCTTCAGGACACAGTAATCTCTACCTGCTCAAACAAAAATAGAAAATCATGAGGACAGAATAATGAGGGGATTTTTGTATGACTGATTATACCTAAGAGTTATGTTTATGTGTGTATGTGCATGCATGTGTGTATGTTTTTATTTATGTATACATATTTATTTAATCATTTTCCCTTTAACACTCAAACAATACTAAGCAGACTGGAGTTTGAAAGCTGCCTGAAATTTTCAACGGAGCTGATCAAGGACCTTCAGTAACATCTTATTGTCTTACATCAATTGCATGGCTTTTGCCTCACCACTGTCCACCATCAAGGTAGTGGAGCTTTGAGGTAAATTTTGTTTGTCCATTCAGCTCAGCTCAGTCAAGCTAGGCTCATTATCTTAACATCTCTTTGTCCTTTCCAAAATTAAACATTGTAGTATTTGGAACCATGACTACATCGTACACTGGGTTTTTAATTCATATCTCTTAACAAGATTTCTCCTCCTGAGCTTGCAGTTACCTCATTCTTTCTCTGTTTCTCACCAGTTTTGAATAAACCAAGCTATTTCTCCTGTATTGATCTGTCAGTTTTCCTTAAAATAATTGTATCTTATAATAATAATAAGAAGAAGAAGAAAATCAGTAAATCTGACCAACCAAGTTCTGTCTGATTGCCTTCCACTTACCTGGCTTCTGGGCAAAGTTAAACCTTCACTGCAGCATTCTTACCCTGTCACTATGTATTTCTGCTTTGTCTGTGTTCTACAGCTGGAGCTAACAGATAACATCATTTATGAATGTCAGCTTGAGTATTATCTATTTGACCCAGTTCAAATCTCTCTGGTCACAGAGCCGTTTATCCAGAGATATCTTTTAGTTTTTAAGCTTTATAGTCCAGGAGGAGAACTCCCTGCTCTTCACATGCAAGGAGGAAGGCATCAGGAAATGCAAAGAAATTATAATGTATTTCTCAAGGGAAACAATTTCCTTTTTTCTGAAATCAATCACAGTGGCATTCATATGAAGAAATAGCATGAAGCTTCTTTATCTCTTCTCTTTATTCAGTTTATACATTCAGTGGAAGCATTTAGGAGCTAGCAAGTTGTTTTCCAGATGATGAGAACACCAAAGCACAGACAGATACATGATTAATCTACAGTAATTAGTTGTCCAAATTGGGCAACATCTACATAGACTTTCTAGTAGCTTGCAACCCTGAACTATAAAAAGAGAGAACAAAGCAATTCCAACAATTTACTTGTACTTTTTGACACTCTTTGTTCATTGTTAGAACCATGCTTAACCAAAGCATAGTAAAATCCTAACAGTCTGATAGAGCTTTTTTATACATTTGGTCTGTTTCTATTCAAGGTTTTCATATTTTGCCAGAGACCTAAAAAGGAAGAAGCACCTAGACTGAACAGACTGAAAGAACAGACTGTATCTCTAACAGATTATTTATCTCAACAAACAAAAATATTTTATTGAGAAGACAGGCCAAGTTCAACATATTCCAGGTTAGTTTGAAAAAAGTATGTGTTATATGCTCCAGTAAAGCCACTGCCTTTTGTTCCTGAATTCCCAGATATTCCTAGCCACGGACCTGCTTACATAGAAACTATTAATTTCCAGATTTGTATTTTTATAGCAGTGAACAACAACAACAATTTGACCTTAGAAGAAAAAAAAAATCACTGATTCTTTGTGCTTTGCCTTAAATATTATACATGCTCTATTATATTGGCCAGCCTCTTAATAAGCTTTCTCTGTCACCATTATTGAAGAACAAAACTCTGCCTCTCAGTCCACATAACCAAGGGGATGTCCTGTAGTTTGTGGAGGAACTTGATTATTAGAGAGGAGGACAAAAGCCTTCTGCAAGCAAATGACAAAGTGTCTGACGTGTGATGCTCCTGATGCACCTGTGGGTTTAGGATGTACATCTCTGTTTTTTCTACTTACTCTTTTGTAATATGCACATTCACATTCACACTTGAGGAGGAAATTCACAGTTATATGTCAAATCCCTTAAGGTTTTGGAAAGATTAACTGAAACATTAGGGAGACTAATCTTTAAACACTCAACCCCAAACATCAGTGCTAGACAGATGGGCTGATGTTTTCTTTGCAAAGGATATCTAAGTGACAGTGTCTCAGTTTCCTTACAGTCAGCCTAATCACAGCTCATAGAAGGGTGCATTGAGAGATACTGCCTAAGAAATCCTATTACCCGGAAAGGAAACCAGCTCTCATGAAATTCATTACAGCCTCTGAATAGCACTTAAACACAAAACTACTGAATAGTTTAAGGAATAATCTAGTGTTTTTCATATAACATTTTTCTTTCGCCTTAGGAGTTCAAAGGGATCTGCTAGTTATTCTCCTGAATATTATTAAATTCCTGATTTTGGGAAAAAAAAATGAAAAAGAAGGAGAAAAATATATTCTATTTCCTTGCAGAGTATGTGGGAATGTAAAGACACTTCTCTGTTCCAAGTTGCATATAGCGTGTACTCACACTATATAATCTAAAATGACATACATAAAATTGTTATGAATATAGACCTGCAGTGTCGATATTTCAGTATTATTTTTTTAAAAAGTTAGCAACTACTTTTAAGTAATTATCTTATTTAAAAAATACATAGAACATTCAAAACAGGCTGTAAAATAATTCTTAATATAAAGTTTTTAAATGTTTCCCATCACTTATAGCCTTCATTTTGTACTTGCTGATAACTGAGTTTATTCATCAACATGATCTAAATAAACAGGATACCTGTATGTTTCCAGTTCCTTCCTTCTTTCCTTGCTGGAAACAGAAAACTCATATTTTCATAGACTTAGAAATCACGTAGTCTTCATCACCCTGCTTAGTCCGAAAGACACAATCGCTTTGTTACTTATCATACTTTCAGGTCTCTTGCATGGATATACAGTGCATCTGCCATTACAGAAGGCTTGCAGCTACCCTGCAAAAAGACAGTTTACACTTTCCCATTTTCCCAAGGGAAAGTGAAAAATCCTGCACCTGGCAAAGAACAACCCTCTACGCCAGTATAAATTGAGGAATAACCAGCTGCAAAGAAGTCCTCAAGAAAAGGACCTGGAGGTCCTTGTGGACACCAAGCTGAGTATGAGCCAAGAGTGTACCTATGTGGCAAAGCAGGTAACTTCTATCCTGGGATGGATTAGAAAAGTTACCAGCAGGTAGAGGGAGGTGATACTTCCCTTCTAGTCAGCACTGGAGTATTGTGTCCAGCTTTGGGCTCCCCAGAACTTTTGCCCCTTCTGAAATAGTAAAATGCAGTCTGATGAAAGTTTTTATTTGCTCAAAGTCATAGATAAACCCTCTCAAATTAAGGTATGGTTTGAAATCAACAGACTGTGTGCAAATCAATTCAAATCAGCAGTGGCATACTGGTAATTCTACACACTTTATCAGCAGCGTCTAGTTATGGGACAGTACACTGACAAACTGATTTGTGTGTCTAACCAGGAACATAAAGCGTGGATATATTCCCTGCTGCCCACTAGAGGGTTTTTGCTAGTTAATTTATTAATTGCCTACTCTTAAAAGGAACTGCAGAAGTAGGAGGCAGATAGTCTTCTAATACTAGTGCCAGTTAATAGAAAGCACTATGGAAACCACAGATCCAAGATACATCCCTTTTTTTCTTCAGAATACTTTGCTCCCTAGCATTGCCACTCCTCTTTGAGAAGTTATAACTCCACCAGTCGAAACTGTAAGTGCATTAATAAAGTCCTGATGGCTTCAAACCAAACTGACCATTTGACTTACAGTGGGGTGCCAAACTGCCTGTCAGATCTCAATACCATGCCTCACCCCAAAGCTCCCAAGACCCACACCAGTAAATGGTCAAGATTTGTGTTGCAGCATATTCTTTTAGAAAAGGACAAAGACACAGCAGTGATGTAGGTGAATGAACAATCTTCCCAGTGGTGATTGCTTATTTCCAACTGTAACCATTTCTTAGGCCAGGTACAACAACTTGCTCTTTGCTGAGCTTTGCTTTATTTATATATCCACAAATTCAATGTAGCAAAATTAGAAACAAGCAATTGGAAAATGAAAGAAGAAATGTTGTATATGTTGCAGTTGGATACTAGGCTCTTCTGTCTATTCTTTTCAGTGATGTCTGTGTATTTGCCATCTGTGAAGCCAAATAAGCTTTTTGAAGCTTCAGAGACAAATTATGAAGAAAAAAGAAAACCTAATACGTGTTTCTTCTTTATATACTGTTATGAGTCTGTTGCTTAAGTCCACTACAACTACATAGTTTTACCAGCTTCTAAGACAGTAGGTAACAACTTGCCATTGGGAATGTTTCTGCAGTCTAATACAACAAACTTGTAGTTTGGGATGGGCTTCTTCTTTATTATTTTTTTTTCTTTTTTATTTTAAAATGGATCAGTTTATGCTTCTGTGACTCCAGCTAGCTTTATGCTTGCCAGAATGGCTATGCAGGCCAAAAACTTCCACTGGTTTGAACTTCCTACTGATGAAACTATTATATCATAGGACATAAAAAGGTTCTCCCTGTGGCTGTTTCCACAGTTTTAAAAGTTAAATATGGCATATTCATGTTCAGAAACTGACCTTGAAAGGCCTTTCTTTAGATAACATCTAAATAAGGATCAGTGCTGTCTGCAACCATATGAAAAAAAGTTTATATGGAAACAATTTAGCAGCTACTCATAAGAATTTTTAGTCAGAAATCACTCAATTATAAATGGTTTGTACACTTGATTTCTGAAAGACTGGTAGAAACAAGCCACATTAATTACAAATGAAAGTTTGAGGTAATGAAAAAACATAGCAATTAGTCTTAGTTTCAGGGTACTACCAATATTTCCATGTCCATTTTCTGAATGTAGCAACTGCCATAGAAAATATTTTTGTAAGTTCTGAAAGGCCCATCCACCACTTCAAAACCCCAATTCACCCTGAACCTAAAGTACTAGTCTTTCAGAGAGAAATACTACAAATCTAAACTCACAATTGTATAAGGAAAATGAGAAAGACATAATGAATTATTACTTCCTTTTGTTGCAACTCATGGCAGAAAGGATAAGCCTCGGACACTGCCACGCCTATAAGCAAGCAGAATTCAAATGAATGCATTCTAGGGTACATTACAATTCTTTTTCATATCCTTTCATGGTTATTCTAAGCAGGATCACACCAGGAAAAAAATTTTATGAAGAGGAGTAAATGCTCTCACCTCAACCTACAAAAGCAGGGAATACTTGCACTCTTTATGTTCCTGTAAGAGATGAAACCCACATCTGTGTTTACTGCCTCAGAAACTCATTCTGATTAACACAATGGTCATGAACACAGCTGTTCTTCATAAGATTTGTTCTCTAGACCCTTCACCAGCTTTGCTGCCCTTCTTGGTTACACTCCAGCAAGTCAATGTCGTTCTTGTAGTGAGGGACCCAAAACTGAACACTGTATTTGAGGTGCAGCCTCACCAGTGCTAAGTACAGGGGGACAATCACTTCCTTAGTCTTGCTGGCTACACTATTGCTGATACAAGCCAGGATGCTGTTGGCCTTCTTGGCCAGCTGGGCACACTGATGGCTCATGTTCAGCCAGCTGTCAACCAGCACCCCCAGGTCATTTTCCACTGGCAGCTTTATAAAGGAAATGTGTCCACAATCTTTTGCAAGGATGGTCTTATCTGCTTGCAAATGTTGCCATTAAGACTTATGGAAGTGACAAGGAATATGTTTTGTATTTCATGTGTCTCATGTGATGTCCATAAAAAAAATATGTTCTTAGGGTCAACGAGTTTATCTTTCCTTAAATCTGTGTTTCTAAACAAAAGTTCACCCTGTGTTCTTTCACTGTGCATCAGTATTCAGCTGCATATGTAAGAAATGAGGCAGTCAGCAATCTCTGCTGCCATCTTCTGATGTTACTCTTCATGCAACCAGCGAACAAGGGGCAGAAAAATTAAAATCCCACCCTTTCTGAAAATGAGTGTAACAAATGAAAGGCTATAAATCAAGAATCATAGCTCTGTCACACAATCACCTAAATTTGGGAAGGAAATGTCTCTTTGAATAGCACTCAATCACCTTCACAGCTGAGAATTATCCATTATGGTATACTCTGCCATCTAACTGAGGCTCTGACATCCTTCATGACAAGTTTTATCTTCTCCACAAAAGCTTCTTTCTTCCATTATTCCCTTAGAGCCAGAGGCTGCTGCCTTTTGTCACAGGGCAGAGATTCACTCTAAGTATTTTGTTTTATTTTAATGGGATACTAATCCACTTGATCCATATTCTTGAAACCGTATAGTCTTGGGGCACAGTCATAATTTACCCTCACCTCATTGTAACAATAGAATATCTCCTCTCTTCATTAACAGTTTCCTCCCAGATCATTACTATTCCCACATCTTCCCAATGTTTGATGACAGGTAAACACCAACGGAACACTCTTTAATGACAGATGTAAATTGTCTCCTACTTTTTTAACCCCCAAACCTATCTTCTGAATATGGGAATGTTTAAACAACCTTTATAGGCATTTGCATTGTGTGCTCAAGACTTTATCCCCTTCCTCATTGTCACTCCTTTCTAAGTAATGATCTTCTGATATTCATAATCATCAACTGCTGAGTACACTCACCAAGAACATTTTCTGCTGGCATACAACCACAAGCAATTTTTCTTCATTAAGTTAAATCCCATTTGTTTTGTTTCCTTCAAATCTCAGTCACCTATTACACTACATCTTCTGCAATGAAATCATCAGAATACACAAGAGGGTTCTGCAACAACTGGTGAACTTTTCTAACAGTCTCACCAAGAAATAGTAGGAAAAAACAAGTGCCCTGCCTTCCTCCAGTGTCAGAGCTATCAGATTCACAGATGTATCTTCCTAACAGTTGCATTAAGTATTCCAAATTCTTTTGGTTTTGGAGTGCAGATGATACTTCAGCACATGCTTTTTTTTAAATCTGAAATAAAAAATTTCATTTTTAAATTTTTACAACATTTCTCTTAATTCAATGGAAGATAGATATGGAACAAATGTATAGCAAGAATAAAGGATCAGGAATAAGTTAGACATTGTCCTTTCAATTCTTTCCTCCATGTTACCCTATATATCTGACATTACACCTAGATTTTTAGTCCTCTTCTTTATCTTACTCTATAATTACCAGTAGATGCTTCCCACCAGCATTGCCACCATCTTCCCACCAAGACATACAAATTTAAATCACAGAATCACAGAATATTAGGAGCTGGAAGGGACCTCGAAAGATCATCTAGTCCAACCCCCCTGCCACAGCAGGATTCCCTAGACCAGGTCACACAGAAGTGCGTTAGATTTCATTCTGGTGTTTCATCAAGTATCCAGAACCTGATTTTTTTTTCAGATGCAGACAAGAAATTAGTATTAAAATAAGTCCTCAGCCCAACCAGAAGTTAATATACAATTTTTCATCTAAGTCCCAGAATAAAAACCTTCATTGCTGGCACATAGACAGCAGAGTTTCCGTGACAAATTTTAAGGACTTTCTAAAGATATGCACTTTCTTCAACTCTTGCAGCACAACAAGCTTTCTAAAAATAATATCACATTATATTTTTCCCCTGTCTTTTCTGTATCCTTTCTTGCTACCAATCTGTTTCATACAGAATCATTTCTCATTGAACTGTGTCAGGGGGCTGTTGTATTTCATCCCTCTTAATCATTTTTTGTTTGGTTTTTTTTTAGCTTCCCTACAGAATCTGTATCTAAGAATTCACATTTAAACCACCTCTGATGCATGTACTGTAAAATCTTTATGAATACATCTTTGGAAATAGCACAAGATTATATAGTATTAGTCATCAAGCATAAAGTATCCCCAAAGGATCTCTATAAAGAAATGCAAGTATGTGAGGAGTCACACATCACTTTTTTTATATTAGTGTTATAAGCAAATATTCTGCTGCCTTTCCCCTTGAAGCCTCAGATCCCCTGTGAAACACTTTCATTCTTTCAGTGTACAGTTCACAAATGTGGTCCATGGTGGTTTCTGTCACCTGGGTAATCGAAACAGATTTAAGGCCAGACCAGCTTTCTTTCTGCCCTTTACAATTACTGCAGCAAGCACCTACCCCTTCTACTACTCTTGGTATCTGAAAATGCCTTCTGATTCCCACTACCTTCTGTTTAGAATCATTCTACTTCACTGGAACATTCTCAGCTAAAATATGTTTGGAAAAGATCATAGAAACATAGAATGGCACAGGTTGGAAAGGACCTTAAAAGATCATCTAGTTCCAACCCCCCTGCCATGGGCAGGGAAAATATGTATTAGTCTTTTTTGCTTAATCTCTATTCTTTTTTTCTGTAAACCTGAACTCTATTACAATGTTTATAGCTATGAGCCTTACCTTTGTAAGGAGACTTTACTCAATGGGAAAGCTCTGCCTCATTTGTTGAGCTATATTTGGGCACAGTTTGAGAGACAGGCTCATGTAATGGGAAATGTAAGAATGCTTTCTTCTGTGGGCAGGAAGGAAAATAGGCTTCACCATGACTTCACTGAATACTTTTTGAATTTCTGTAAAAGAGAGTACCTGTAATACTTTCAGATACATTCCCAGACCACAGGACAACAGAAAGCCCTGTGTCCAATGCAGTACAGAATGCAATGGGAAAGCAAGCAAATGAAAGAAAAATAAAACATATGCACAACTTCTGAGCAACTGTTCAGCACCACACTTTGTTTCTTGCATTTAGAGGAATATGTAGGATATAGAAGTACAAGAATATGTGCAACCTGCAGTAACCAGGAAGTTCATGAACATGGCTCATCATGGTTTCTGTGACTTAGATAATCAAATATATTGAAGATCACTTGTGTTAGCAAATTTTGTGGTCATATCACCAAATAACAGTGCACTCAGTCCTCACTAGGAAGCTAGTCCTTACATTGCAGTCCTGTGGAAATGACTTTTGGTCTTGAATATCTAAGATAAAAAAAACTTATGACCCTCCAGAGCCTTCATTTCTACAGAATGTGGCTACTTGGATCTCTGCAGAAGTGAGCACATAAGAAATAAAATGACAGAGCAAAGTTATTCTGAAAAGCAGAATGACAACCATATTTTTCTACTGTTTTCTCCACCCATTCTTCCTAAACTATCAAAACTTATAATATAGAAAAAAAAATCAGCTTTGCCACTCATTCTATATGACTACATAGAAGTTAAAATTTTCAAAAATGATTCCTAGTTTCAGCCATCTCAATTCTAATTCTTAATTTTCAAATTTTTACTGCTCAGTTCTGAAAAAATTGCACTGTTACAGCTACTATTAACTGTAGATATTCTGGTTATTTGTCCTTGAAAATCTGATATCTGGTCATCTAAAAATGAGTAATTAAAAAACACTCCCAAACACATAAAAATGAAGCATAAATATTAATGAAACAGGAAATACTTTACAGTCTGTAATGATTCTCATTTAATCTAGACTACTAGCAGATTGTGTGAAGAATGTATAAAAGCATATTTTAAGCAGAGTAAACAACATGCATTTTGTTATGAACAAGCTACACAGCATGGATTTCTGAGCCACTAGTTTTACCATCTTGCTTTTTTCTTTCTCCTTTAGATGACAAGTCACCTATGTATCTTCATTAATAGCAGAAGTCAATTACACTCCTTTAACTATCCTTAACGTTAGGCTTCTACAAATAAAGGTGCCAGGATGTCAAACGACACTTGGATTCAGCTGTGCACATTGAATTGAATGCTGTAATCTCTCTGCATAAAGATATGTCTAAGGGCAGCTTTTCTCTTTCTCCCTGTCACTGACAGAATGCACTCCTGAATTGTACATCAGCAGCCACACTAGTCCCTTTCCCCACAACCAGTAAAAGAGCCACAGGAATTTTTCCTTTAATTCCTCTAAAGCACAAAGCATTCCAGTTCCCCTTGTTTCTATTATGCTTTTGTGATGAAATCTAGATTGGATTTATGCATTTGCTTCAAATGGTAAAAGAATGCATGAATATTAATTGGCAGTACAGTTTTTGGTTGACTGTTTACAGTAATTCTGTGATTACTCTGTGGTAACTGTGTACTAATAATGCTAGTTGTTTATATACAACTTCAAAAATAAATAAGAAGCAGCTTCATTAGCACTGGACTCCCAAGAGCGATTTCATAATGAGGATAAATTTTCTCTATTTAATATGGAGAGGTTGCAGATATATTCAGATACAGACAGGTGTAACATCACCAAGACAGTCAGATAGCTGAAGTAAAAACTCCCAAGTTCTTTGGCTGGGTTCACACCCAGTACCTTTCAGGCATTTATCTGAGGCACATAAATTAGGCATCTGGTCTTGTTCCACAGTCAGCAGAGATCACTATAAGCCAGTATTGGCTACCAGAGGTTGGCAATGAAATCAGAGAGAAGAGCTAAAATGGAGTACTCGGGGTACACATCAAGGCTTTACTAGGAGGTCTGGAACAGGGCTTATCTTAGGTTCCAATAAATCCAAAAGAGTCTCAGGATCAGCAAGAATGCCAGCCTTCAGTAGGAAACAACAGTGGTAATTCTAAACACATTACACCTTTCTGCACCACTGTGCTAGTGGGGACTTTCTGACTCATGTGATGTGTAAAATCACAGCTTGTAAACTGAGATTCATAAATGATGCCCACTAAAAAGTAGGGATATTACTACACAACATATCCCATCCTGGAATGACACCTTCACTCCTTCAACTACTGTTTCCTTTCCACTTCTTGGACATACAGAATGTCTTTGCTTTCTGCACCAACCTTGGCAGCTGCTATGCAGTTGTTCTGCTGTGAGCAATTCAACAGCTGTCAGGGATGGCAATACATGATGATGAATTAGGCAATCTTTATCTCTTTGCAATTCTGGTCAGTGAAATCTCGAAAAAACTTCAGCATCTTTGGCTGAATGTCTCTCTGTTAATGCCAGTGATTAATTATTAACAAATGTGCTGTTCTTATTTTAATAAGCCCCTCAATATGCATATTGAGCTGTGGGAAATTTTCCACCTCTCTTAAAAAGTTTGCTTCAAAATACAATCACCCATTCTGTTTCCAGAAGAAGCATCCATCCATGCCTTGAGGTGACCTGCTGTGCATGGAGGTCAAGCCCCAAAGGCATCAGTTTTACAAGAACAGTAGGAGAGGTCACAGCACTGAAGACTTCTCCTTCTCCTATTAAAGTGTGGTTTGGATCAGAACAAATACTTCACCTCATTCTTACCTAATACATTAAAAAAATTCCCCAGATGGTTAACACTGCCAGCACCCAAGGCCACATTTTCACTGCCAAGAGATCTCAGAGCACCTTTCACAATCAAAGGCCTCCAGCTGTCACAGACTAAGCATCCTCAGACTAGCTGTCCCTGAGCAGCTCCATTCACCACCTGGTACACAGCAATCTGTCCAGAAGGAGCTAAAACCATGCACAGCCTACAGCACTTCATCAGAAAGTGTGAGACTGTGTGTTAAGCTCATATTCATGTGGGGATGCTGTTCCTCAAGACAGCACACTCCTTCCCCTCCTGATGCATACTGTCTGCTGGTCATTGGGTCACTGCCAGCTCACTGACCTGAGGCCCTTCCTGAGCACCTGGCCATGCTCTGCTGAGGCATCTGGAGGCTCTGGCAGATCCCAGACTACCGCCTGGAGGAAGGTTCATGCTGCTGCCCTGGCACACCCCTAGCACTATGGTGAGTCTCCATGTTACAGCAGCAATGCAGCCATAGCCATGCATGCACAGGTGTTGGGTAGACTTGGGGTCTGGCAGGAGCTGCTCCCTGAAGCAGTGTTATGTGTTATGATGAAGATTAAAATTCCCTGAAAGGTTATTTTTATCTTGTCACATTCCAGTTTCCACTTGCCATTGCTTCATCCATAGCTGCTATCATTCACTCCCCTGCTCTGTATCAGTTCATTTTTCAATAACTCCCTTCGATTCTATGGATCCCAGAACATCTTGGGTGAAGATACTTCATCATGGCTAGGCTTCGCAAACGAAGATTTGGGAAGGGCTCTACCCTGGAGATACTTACTTTCTTTAAAAATACACTTGAAATATTAAGGTAAGGAGATGTGGACCTAACCCTGTACAGATATAGAATCATAGAATGGCTCAGGTTGGAAGGGACCTTAAAGATCATTTAGTTCCAACTCCCCTGCCATGGGCAGGGACACCACACACACTAAACCAGTTTGCTCAGGGCCACATCCAGCCTGGCCTTAAACTCTTCCAGGGGTGGCACCTCCACAACCTCTCTGGGCAACCTGTTCCAGTGCCTCACCACCCTTTGGGGTGTCTGTGTGTGTCCTGGGTAAATGTACTATTCACATAGAGGTGCTATCAATCTCACAATTCCATTCTCAACTTTTCCAAATGCTCCTGTGGCCTACCTGCGATACATAGTCATAATCTTCATAAGACTTAGCTTCTGTAAACACTTTTCCATCTCAAAATGACTCTATAGACCTTAACTGAGTCTTATCAGGCATTTAGTTCAATGTGGCTCCTGGAGGAGATAACTGCAGAAAAGACCTCAATTCTTCACTCAGAAAAAATACCATATGGCTCTTCTACTATTGTTCTGCTATATGTCTATCTGAGTTTTCATGCTTATTTCACTGGATGCTCTCACTTAGGATACTGCTATTCAGACAGTGAAATGTGCATTGTAGGGTTTACCTGTCTTCTAACCACTGCAGCCTGCTGCATAAGAAGTTTGACCTCTTATCTCTTCCTTATCCACCAGCTGGAAAACTGACTTCAAACTCAAACAGGCACTGAAAAATGAAAAATCAGATGTAATTCACCATTCACAGAAATCAGGTACATAGAACTTAGCCAGTTTCTTGGCAACACACCTGTGGAGCCAGAGAAATCCCCACATACTAAAAATATGTTAAAGGTTAAAATTAAAAAGATAAAAGATTGTATGCACTTCCATGTAATCTCTTCTACTACGAGAAGAGTATTCATTTCATGTAGAAATGTCTGGGCAGATGTGTCCATATCACTGTTGTTGTTTTAAATCTCATTTATTTTCAGATCACAGCTCTGTTAAAATCCTTAATCTTATGATCTAACAAGCCAACAGTTAATATAATAATTTGGTTTGGACTTTTTTATTATATAAGCAGCATGAGAGAAACTATATGAGCTTGGAATTTGGACAGAGAAAAGCGTGAATGTACTGTGTCATCGCCTCTGTCAACAGCATGCTAGCTAACCAAGTAATTTTCTTGTCTTAAAAAATGCAAGGAATCATCTAACCTTGTGAAACAGCTGTGTCGTAAAAACAAATTAATCTTAAGTAGTTTTGAAATTCTGAAATGATAGAGTGAAGTACTGATCTTCATTCCTGTTAATGGCACAGAAGAGGATAGGGTGTCCTCTGTAATTAATGTCTAGGTGCTTATGATTATTACAATACAAAAGAATAATAATAATGAACCAGACTCTTATTATGGACATTAGAAGATCCACTAAGAGCATATAGCCTATGACAGTTCTTCCTTCTGTATGTGCTCTCTGCATTTTTATTAGTTTACTATGCTCAGAGGCACAAGTGATCAAGTAGGTAGGTGCTAGCAATCAGAAAATTATCTGTAATTTAGTATTTCTTCTGGGACTCTTGACTACTTTATACCCACAAGCAGACAGACCAACGCTACAAATGTGTTTCTTATGTAGCACTGTATCAGCAAGGGACTCTTGGGCTTTAAAACTGCATTTGAATCAGATGAACAAGTTTCACTATAACATGTAGTTCACTTTGCAGATGTTTGTAATTACTAACAATTAACTACATCATAACTTGCTTATCAATATTATTTCTAGTTCATGTTGCTGAAGAGGTACATATGTTGGCCAGTAAAGAAAGTAGAAATCAAAGAATCACAGAATCATTACGGTTGGAAAGGACCCTCAAGATCATCTAGTCCAACCAATAACCCTACACTACTCTTATCCCTAAACCATCCCCTGAAGAAACACATCTATCCTCTTCTTAAAAACCTCCAGGGATGGTGACTCCAACACCTCCCTGGGCAGCCTATTCCAAAATCTTACCACTCTTTCAGTAAAGAAATTATTCCTAATATTTAATCTAAACCTACACTGGCACAGCTTAAGCCCTTTCCCTCTAGTCCTGTCACCAGTCACAAGGGAGAAGAGGCCAACACCCACCTCCCTAGAATG
>VWZX01001674.1:239-190118 GCA_013399015.1 Galbula dea | reverse complement strand
CCCAAAATGCAGGACTCTACATTTACCCTTATTAAAACTCATCCCATTGGCCTCTGCCCATCTATCCAGCCTATCTAGGTCCCTCTGCAGAGCCTGCCTACTCTCAAGCAGATCGACACTCCCACCCAGCTTAGTGTCATTTGCAAACTTACTAAGGGTGCACTCTATCCTCTCGTCCAAGTCATCAGTAAAGATGTTGAACAGGAGAGGCCCCAGCACTGACCCCTGAGGGACACCACTCATGACCGGCTGCCAACAGGACTTGGCTCCATTGAGCACAACCCTCTGGACTCGGCCATCCAACCAGTTTTTGATCCAGCCAAGCGTGTGCTCATCCAAGCCACGAGCAGCCAGTTTCTCAAGGAGAATGCTGTGGGAAACTGTGTCAAACGCCTTGCTAAAGTCAAGGTAGACAATATCCACAGCCCTTCCTTCATCTAATAGGCGGGTTACCCCATCATAGAAGGAGATCAGGTTAGTCAGATCAAGCCATATTGCTTAGGTAACTTACTACCATACCAATTCTAAATCCCAAGACTCACAACTGAAATCTTGCTTGTCCTGAATTACTCCTCTCACCACCTCTGCTCCTCAGATATTTGCATTCTAACATTCTCAGAAGGAAAAACAAAATGTTGCAGGATGGATAATTTACAATTGATGTATTTTTTTTACCATTGTTCACTGAGCCCTAGTTGAGCTTCCCATTGGAAAAAAAGTAACAAGTCACCAAAAAAAGTCATTTCATAAAAAATAATAATAGATTGGTCAAATGTCTTCACTGAAGAAAACTGAATGCTGAAACTGAGTTTGTTTATCTGAGGTGAGAGCTCTATAAGGATGTGGCAAAATATACAAATTCAATGACTAACTGTGAAAAAAGGAATTAACACCTGTGATCTTTTTCTCAGCATTCATGAACAAGAAGGCAATCTGTTGTTGTTTATCTATCAAATAGGCAAATTTCAAAGGAAATATCTTCCATTCTGCACAACTAAACTGGAGATGTTTCTACCAACAGATCTGTGTTAGAATTTCGTATGATTTTATAAGGGGATTGGACATTTGTAAAGATAACAAAAATACCCACAGACACAAGAATAAACTCTTGTAGTCATTTTGAGGAAAAACTAGACATGTTCAGGATTGCAGGCACTTAAATTCCATTAAATAAATATTATTGATAAAGCATCAGCTTATGTTTAGAAACTGAAACTAACTAAGATATGATAAACAGTTTAAAAATAAGGATCCTGATCATTGTCACAACTCCATCAAGGGCATAGTGGATTCTCCATTGATAGAATCTGCAAAGGAGGATTGCTTTTTGAGAGGGTTGCTTTGGATTTTTTTATTGCTGTTTTTGTTTTCTCCCAGAATTATTCTAGTCCATGACAGCCCCTGGACTAGAAGCAAGAATTAGGTCACGGAAATCCTCTGTATTCCACAAGAGGTCAAACTAGAGGATCAAAATAGTCCCATCTCTCTTTAAAAAAAAAATCTATGAGTATGTAAGATTTGACCTGAAAAATGACTTCTCCATTTTGATGACTCTATCGCTCAAGGAGAAATATACATGTGAAAAATGAACTGAGTGAAGCCTATAAGGGCAAGACACCTGGGTCCTGACAGTTCATTTTCCTTCGATCACAGATACAATTGCATATAAATCCTTTAACCTTTCTGTGTTCTTACTTTCTACAGCCATAAAATAGAAACAGCATGCTCCCACAGCATAGCCTGTTGAGCTGCTTAATTGGTAAATATTTGTAAAGGGAATCTAAATACTTGGATTAAGGAGGAGACATGCAAATGATTATTAAATGCAGGTGTTCACAGCTTTATAATAGCAGACAATGTTATTGTCCCATGTACACTATATTGTCTTAGAAATAATTGTCAACTGTAATTTTAAAAGTGCTAAGAACAAGCATAATAGGCTATTCGCAGGTAATTTATCCTTCTCAGCCCTAGCTGACAGGGATGAATTTTCTCTGTCTTCATAAATCACCTTAATGTAGTCACTCAGGAGATGTGTAATAAGATTTGTATATTTGTAACACTGCAGGGCTCCAAAATTTGCAACTCAGTTTTAAAACATCAGCTGTTTCTTTGCACATTTACTCTGAAGGCTTTGGCAACCACTTTTACAAAAGATCACATGGGTCTGTCTGTGTGATACCTCCCTGCTTGACAAAGAATTTTTTCTCTCCAGATTTAGGCAAAAGGTTTCGGAGACACAGTAATGTACTCTATTGTGTAAGAAAAAGGCCTGGACATCCATATAGGCTAACAAAGGGCTCTGCTGAATGTGCAGCTGTTGTTCGGCCTGAGGGTCACAAGTGACATGTTTGTATTCACTTGTGGGTCTCTCCAGCAAACCTAGAGCTGACAGCCATAGTCAGCTAATATCCTTGGGGAAGGAGGGTCTATATCGACCTATGAGTCTTAACATTATCTTTCAAGCTCTTCACAACCATTAACTACCAGGTAAGTAATACTAGATAATCTCTACTATTCATTATATTTCCAAAAGTGTTCACAGAATTTATCAGTCTTATTCTTATTAATGTTACTTTCAGTGACTGTAGCTGATTCATAAGGAAATAATCACCACCACATTTGTTTTATTCTAGAAGTTGAATTAATTTATTCTGCAGTTTTTCTCTTTCCCTTTTTGTCCTGACTTTGACAGAAAAATCCCTTATTGTGTCCTTATTGGAAGGGATGCGTGCAAAGCAGATAAAAAACCTGTCAAAACTGTATACCTCAACTACAGGGTTTTAATCTTTTTCCTCTAACCAATAGGAGACCAATGAATTATCTCTGAAGTACAGAAGCAGAAAATAAGAAAGAGTGAACATCACCAAATGCCCACCTCCTTGAGTTACACAAAATGAATTGCATAAAATAGAACCTCATTTAGCCCAATGAATGAATCAAATGCACCAGAGTCAAAACACCAGCATGCTCTTTGTTTGCCTTAGTTTCTATATCCTGACTACTAATTTTGTGAGTGATTCTTGCCCTTTTAGAAAAGAAATCACTAGATACCCAGTTCAGTAAATATTCCTGCATGCTATTATTTGCTTGTAGGACTCAAAGCTATGAACAAATTTCAAGGTCCCTGCCAATATTTCCACTGTGTTTAAGAGAAGATCTGCTCTTACTCCCACTGATGTAAGGAGCAGAAACTCACATTCACACTGAGCACAAACCCATTCTAGCCTGAGAAATGTTGAAAAGATTTAAAAAAAAAAAAAAAGAGGGAAAAATTATAAACATTAGCTCCAGGAATCATCCCACCAAAGAGCCCAAACATTCTGAAATTTTACCAGGAACACATGAGAAACAACTTTTTCATTCACTGTTGAGATCTTCTGGGTAATGAAAAAGAGGCAGCTTTCCCATGCAGCCCCAAGGCCTGATGGTGGGAACATCTCTACACATTAGTGCTATCAACAAGCTGTACTATTTAGTTTTTTGAGGTCTTCTTCCACTATGGTTTTTTTTGTTTCTTTTGCTGTACTGGCTTATTGTTTGACCTTTTTATCAATGTTAGCATCACACACTGTGGCTCAGTGTTTATCTTTAAGGTGTATCCCCTAAACTTCATTTCAGATTTAGGATGTGAAACCCTTTTGCCTCTGTGGCTATTTCTTCAGGCTAGAGAAGTAAGCAGTGGAAAGCCACCTTCTCTTATTTACTTCACATGTAGAAAGTTTCCCCAGGAGAAGATTAAATACCTCGATGGAATAAATGTGTAACAACCTAGGACTGTGTGTTCAGTGAGAAACACAAATCAACACAGGGTTTCTCCAATTTTCTTTTAAAATAATACATATCTTAAAAACCCTCCAACTGCCTATGCTGTTGTGGGAAGGAAACTCCTTTTGTTCATATCTGTGAAATCTTATACACTGAAATAAAACAGCTGACTTTTATCTCACATTTTGCTCATCACTAGCACCCCACCTACATATCAGAGTGCACTACAGAGCCTATTTTCCATTCTGTGACTCACCTGAATTGTGGAGGTAGGGAAAAGTCCCAGCACAGCACTGAAGCTCCCCAGTGAGGAAGATAGGAAGAAAAGTGTCTCCTAGTTGGCCCAACCCTTCAAGAAGCCCTGTTGAAAACAAGTGTTTCCACCTGCAGCCTTGTCATGAGGCCATTTTCCTATCATGTGGTACTGGAGCCCTGACAATCCGTGGCTGAAGATATGTTATGTCTAATTCCTTTCTCCTGTAACATAAGAACAGTCAAAAGTGCATTCAAAGAAACCAAAAGTTGAAAAACTTAAGACTGACAAAGTACTTTCCCCCCTTCACAGACATTGGTATAGGCAAAACTCATGGCAGGAATACATACAGTTCATAACTGAATATTTGCTGCTATATATTCAATTGCATCTTAGAAGCTCCTTCTTGATATTTTCCTAGGAGAAACTGAGCTTTTAATAATTTTATTGAGTTCTGTTATGTGAAAGGTGATCACAATGTTGACATATAGTACTATATCAATTTCCAAGCTTCCCCTAGATTAGTACCATAGGAAAGCAGCACAGTTGAATTCACATAACATTTATATTACTCTCTTCCAGGCTGTGATGGCATGGAGCAGACAGACTAACAGTAACACTGTGTGACAGCAAATCAATCAGTATATCTGTGTTGGTTTTCTGTCTGGCAGGTTTTTTGTAGTGGGGAAGGGGGCTACTGGCATGAGCTCCTCTGAGAATCTTCAAGAATCTCCCCCAGATCCAAGTTGGACCCACCTCTGGCCAAGGCTGAGCCAATCATTGCCCCTACAATAATATATTTAACAGGAAAAAAACCCAAACAAACAAAGAAACAACAAATCTGTTTGGCGAATTAATTTGTTTTGGGAGCTGTTTTGTTTTGGAGAGAGAGACAACCATGTGGACACCGAAGTCAGTGAGTAAGGAGTGGAGGACACACACAAGAGCAGCCATTGACCTTCTCTGGAGATATTCAAAACCTGTCTGGATGTGTTTCTTTGTGACCTGGTCTAGGGTATCCTGCTCTGGCAGGGGGCTTGGACTAGATGATCTTTCGGGCTCCTTTCCAACACCTAACATTCTGTGATTCTGTTATAGACACCTTGCAAGAGCTGACTAGAATAAGGAGTCAGAGCAAAAATCCCTCCTTTCCATTCTATGCCTTTGTCAGCTAAATTCTAATTAGCAGAGGACAGATAACCCCAGAAAAACTCCACAAATATGCAGATATGACTTCCAAAAGTAGACTGCTATACTGTTATTATTAATAATGAAGATATTCCCCACTGTTATCATGGGACCACATGTCTGATAAGGCTGAACTGATTTACTGCATGTACAGGATATTCATGCTCAGTAAACAGAAGAAAGAAGAGATGGTAAAGATTTCAGCCTAAACAATGACAAGAACTGAAACCTGTAAATATTGGAATAATAAAGTCATATTTGTTCTGGAGATAAATCTGGCAAAAATAAGGACAGTGAAGTCCTATTGCAAAGGATGGGAGGAAAGAATGGAAGAATTTAAAAGTACACGATTTTTTTCCTCCAGACACCTGCAGTCATTATCAGTAACATATTTCTCTTGCTCTTTGTCACACAGCAATTTTTTCTATATAAAATAATCTAGTTTGGGATTAGAAAAATATATAATATAGCATGTGGGGACAGAGCAATACTTGAATGTCTTTGTAATATACTGCAACGTCTAATATGACTTAAAAAGCTCAGACAATCCAGACAGTTCAGTAATTTTCACTTGCATACTTAAAAAAAATGACCAGAAGTTCATACATATTGTGTACAGTAAAGTGTGGTGAACAGGACCTTCTGCTACCCATTTCATAGCACTTACTGAACTAGCTGAAACCTCTTAATTCAGTCAAAACATCTCAGAAGAACACAACCACTTGGAAATTATGTTTGGCACTAGATAGCACCCTTCCATTTAAATCCCACCTATTCACAACAGCAGAGGAAAATCCAGCTGATCTCTAAATTAGCATGCATGTTGTTTCCAGCTGTTCTGGAAAATTTGTAGCTAGCACTTGAAAACATTAGATTTTAAGTTATTAAACACACACATCATTAAACTTTAACAGTAGAGTAAATGGAGTATTTTCATTATATCTGCCAGTCTATGACATTTATTTTAACCAGTCATTAATTTTGTCCTTTTTTAAAGTATATCTCTATAAACATAGATACAATTTTCTGATCATTAAAACAGGATCCTAAATTTCTGAAAAGCTGACAACAAAAAAATAGACATAACTAACTCAGTTAACTCAATTAAAACCCACTGGATGATTGATTATTTGATGATACCCCTTTGCTCAGACATTTTTGGAACAATTAATTATAATGTCTAACTAAATCAGGCTCATCAACTCACCATTATTCAATGGAAATCTGTGGTATTTATCAAATGAATGGTCTGAATTACATTCTTGTAAGTAAATAGCCAAGTTTATATAGAGTGACAGTAAGCTATCTTGTGGATACTGCAGAACAGAATGTTTTTTTAAGCTAGCATTGCAATTGGAACTGATGTGGATTTGGAATAATGTTTTTTGCACCCTGTATGAAGCAGGAAAATATTTTCTGTCTTGCAAAACCCTGTAGGCAGTGGGGTACATACAAAATCCAACACAAAAACTAAGCCCATAAAAAAAGATAGCATCACTTTAAGATAAGTTAGCATCTGAACCTCTATCTGATTAATTTCCAATTCTTTGGCTCTGTGAACAAGCTCCTTTGATTTTAGTTACAGCCAAGTCAAACCAAAGCCAGACAGGGACTGTTTCCAGGCTCTGACCCAGATGTATCTCATTGTGCCTTGAATGAAAACCTGAAACCTGATCTGCCAGAAATCTGAACTCTGAACTCTGAGGCTGTGGCTAAAACTTCCACATTGAAACTGCTTGAACAGCCTTGGGTAACTGACACCACCAGCTTCCCAGCCACTTCTTTTTTTTTTTGGCCTTCTGCCACCTCCCTCCTTCCCTAATTCAACCTACCACAATTGCAGCTAATACAAGCATTTCTGCAAACCAGCCTAGTAGGCCATTGCAAGGGCAAGAATGAATGGCCAGAAGAAGGCTGTGACTACTTGTGCTTCCATGGGTACTAGAGGTTTGATAATGAAGTCTCCCCTTTAGCTTACTTCTAGATCCATCCAGATCCTCTTGAAGACTTTAGTATCTACAGGCAGTGCTGCAAGGAATTGCTTGTCATCACTGAAAACTCTCTGATTTCTGCCAGATATGACTACAGCCACTCAGAACTTGAAGATAACAGGATAACTGGTAGCCAGAGTTAGTGCAAATGTGAGTAAGATGTAAAAAGTCCTTCAGCTACCAGCAAAAGAAAACAAGACATATGAAAGACATAGTACAACATTTAGTTTTCATCCCTTTCTAGAGAAATGCAATGAAGATAGCAATGTAGTTTTGTGTCTGTAGCCTGTAAAAGAACTGAGAAGTATATCATATTATTGTCCATTCTGGTTTGTGTGCTCCAACACTGGTGAAACTAGAATGAAATGGAAAGGGAAATGCTTGGTAATTCATCTTAATTGAATGAACAATATATCAACACTTGACACTTAACAACAAACCAAAAAGTTGGTGTAGCTTAAGGCAAATAATTGAAATAATGTTTTATGCTTTATTTCCATGCTGGAAACCTCTCTACAATGCACAAAGATCAATACCCAGCATGATAGATGGATGTTTTGAAAGCTTCAACAGTCAGCTGGCTGACTTCTAGTTCATGAGAGCCAAGAAATGTGTCAACCATTACACAGTTCCTCCATTAGTTTTGGAAACTCATTTAATATGTGTTTGTGACAAACAACAAAAGGATTTGTGACCTGCCTGTGTAATAACTTTCTACATACGGAAAGGTAGATCAGCTGTTTTCTAACTCATCAAACTTTCTTCAAACCTGGGAAGGAAAAAATGGAGTCTAAATTTCAGAAAGGTTTTATTCTACACACTGAGATTACTCTGCAAAACAGATGCATTATTGAAAGGCACAGCAAAGACAAGGGCTCAGATATGGCAGAGGGCCCAGGTTTGACTTCCAGATCACCTGCAAGACAGTAAGTTGAGGGAAGGGTGGTCCAGTAGTCTAAGGCTGACAGAGGAAACATGGTAGGGGAATTGAAGAGCCATCATTTAATGTGGCTTCCTCATTGGTCACCCTGGAGGAAAATCTTGTCAAAACAAAGGGGCTAACTCTGCTCAACTACTTGCAAAGCTGTCAGGATTTAAGCACTTTACCAGCGACTTCTGCCATTGTTTTTCACTTGTTGTAGAACTTAAAGATTATTACCAATGTCCATAAATATATAGTAATGGTCTCAAAGGTTTTATGGTCATTCTGGTGCAGAATGTCTAAGCAGCTTGATAAATGCACTTGTTTCTGGCTAGGTATAACTGCTGAATTTAAAGATATGCAAAGGTTTGGTTTGTTTTAAATACTTCAGCTAGTATAGGGTAGAATACTTTCAATCCACAATGAGCAAAGGCATAATGAGGCTATACTTAATCTAAAGACACCGTAAACAAGATAAAATGTGGTCTACTAGACCAGGTCTATTACATTTTTTTCTTGCATAGTGGTCCAGATTCAACAGAAGATACGAAACAGGCACCTAGGCAGAAGATTAATGATCAAGGCATCCTCTTGGAAAGCAGAAGAGCAGGTATGTGAAAGAAAATAGACAAATACTAAGTATCAGTTATTTTTAATTACAATCCTGACAGGTTTCTAAATAAAAATTCATCTAGAATTTATGGGTTTGTCAAGACAAGCAAGTGAACACATTTCCTTATAAAAGTAGATATTTGGAAAACAAAAAATATTTAAAAATGTGTATTGTAATTCTTATGACTGTAAAAGTATAACTGCTTTACTGTTTAATCTTTATTACTTGAGTGAAAAGGTGATCTGCTCTAGAAATTCCTTATACGGAACAACTTTATCTTGTATTGCACCACACCTCAGTCCAGAGGATTCCAAAGGAATTTTCTACTTTTGTCCTACCTTATCCACAAAATATTTATGTTGTCCTTAGAAATAAAACACCACAGGCTATCTTTATTTTTTCTAGATTCTGGGATCTGGCTCAAGCTGCTTCTTGTCCCAGCTGCCAGCTAGAATGAGAACTGGATCCAGCTGGTACCTCCACCATTAGAAGCTACAAGCAGACAAGCTTAAACGTCAGGTGTGACTCTTTGTAGTGGGTCTGATTTAAGGCTAGGGAAAGATCTACTTAAACTCTTTTCTGTGCAAGAATTGATCTGTTGCATCACTGCAGCTTATTGAGGTATCCTGAGATTTTCCCCTGTTCTAGCAACCTCATTGTTACTTTCCCTGTAAATTTGTCTTATTTTTTTCTCTCCCCAACAATCATAATTTCTCTGACCTTTTTGTTCCTTAAGATATTTTTCCCTTGAGCTAGGTTCTTCCTCGAATATATCATTTTTCATAACAAAGATCCCAGCTGCTTCTTCCAGTTTTTAACTGGGCAGCTCTACAGTTGTCACTTTGATAAGCTCTTTTGATGATTGTTGTGAAAAAACACAGCAGATTGGACCACTGCTGCAGACCTAGGAAATCGATATCCTATAAACTTGTTCACAAAGGAGGAGTGGTCTTTCAGCTTTCCCGGATCAGACTGCAACAGAGTCTCCAGAAGTGAAAAAGTAAAGCAAGGGGAGCTTAGTACCTCTAAGTAGTTTATCTGCTTTCTAACAAAAACATGCTCTATCTTGAAGGAAATGTTAGATCTTAATTGCATCATCAGTACTCATGCTTAACTAGGCTCTACAGGGTGAATTTAAGTAGCTCTACTTGCACTTGTAGCTACCTATCCAACACAAGGCCTCTTGTATGATACACAAAAGACCCAGCAGAGACCTTGATGAACAATTTGCTCAAATGATGTCTCTGTTCCCTATCTGTTGAAAGGTGATGATAATAATAATATTGCTCCCTGTCACCCTTTGATGATCTCGTCTAGTGAGATAGCTTGATCTTTATGAAAAAGATCTGTGTATTTCTACCAGACTAACAGCATGAAAACACAGGAATTCTTTTGAAGCCCAGAAATTTCTACTGTCTACAGATAAAAGTGCTAGCAGTGCATATAGAGACCATGTGTCAAATATAGAAAAATTAACAGAAGAGAGGGAACAGGTTTTATTATTTTAATGAGAAAAATACATTTTTCTTTGAAGGTCTGGGTTTAATTTCTAGCTGATTTTTATATCTTTTTTGCACGAATTAGTTTTCTTTTTCCAATTACTGTTACCAAGACAATAAAGATCCATCGAGTTCCCTGCTACTAAAAAGTGAAAGGAGAAAAAACAAGATATTTTTCATGAAACAAAAGTGACAGACCAAATAAGGATCACAAGTTCAGCTTCTTCTGAAAGCAGAAAATCCACAGATTCTCTGAAAGAAGGAATTACACACCTGCTTATGCAGTACTAGTTTTCCTTTTAAAAATTAAGTCATTTCTGAGCTCTTCAGTGTAAGAATTATGCTTAACTTATGATTAAAGTGACAGCACTGATATTAAAATTTAATGTTCCCAACATTGTCATGTTATAATATATCAAACTGTTAGAAGCTGTAAGACTTTCATTCTCTTTGTGAGAAAAGTTACACATCTTTAATTTGAATGGATCTTATCTTGGGATTAAGAAGCAGGTTCTTGATAGGAAATTGTATGAATTTGGGCCTCTATAGTAATCAGAGGGAGCTGAGTACATAGTTCATAAAACATGCGGTGCATGGCTCTGTCAGTGCCAACTAACATTCTGGGGCTTTATTAATACAGTAGGCTATAGGGATGACAATCTTGCAGGTAAAAATAATGATCTAGTGACTGTTTGGAAAATTTGTGCTTGCTTAATTCAAGTTCTGGTGTATTTTTTTCTTGCTAGTGTACAGAGCTATCACATATAAAGGTAGATGAAGAATTTCAGAATAGAAGATAATATATTTTGTTACCTGGCAATAGCAACTTAGCACATAACTGCTTTTTTCATCCACAGATCTGAAAGTGTATAAAAGGAAAGCTTGAAGATTGTATTCCAGTTCCCTTGCTGCCCAGGAATGCATGAATTGGAAAATTATGATAATAATATTAAGTATATTTTATTTAATGGTATTAAGGATCAGGACTAATATTGTTCCAGAACAGTTTGGGACATCAAACAAAAATTTGTTTCCAAAGGAGACAGTAGGAGACAGTGGATGTGTGTGTTTCTTCATATACATTTTGGTAGATGCACTGAATGCTAGCAAAATTATGAAATTACATTATTTGCATAAAACTAACTATAAATCAATCTTCTCTTATGATGCATACTTTGCAAGCATTGAATAACAGATATCCATCACTTTAAAAGTTGCCTTTCTTAAGTAGAGAAGCCAGAGATAAGAGATGTAACAGTATAGGAGTTAGTCTGTCAATCAATAAGCATCTCCCCAAGTTGTTTTTTCTCTTGCTAGCAAATGGAGGTGGAGCATAGCTGAAAGCAGAGATAAGCTATATAGATAAAAAAGAAAAAGCAGAGGAGTGCTGGAGTGTAATGTGTAAGTGGTGGAAGGACTCTGCTTGAGCCAGTTAAGCAGGCCAGTTGTATAATGATACCAAGACAAAAAGCCTGTGCCAAAAGATTTGGAAGGTGCACAGGCATGCTCGATACTTTTTGCATTTTTTTTTGGTAGAAAAGCCCTGAAGTTTCTAAGCCTGAACCAGCTCCCATTGTTGTATCCAAGGTCTCTTCATATCTCCTCAAAATCCACCCTTGCTGAGAGGTGTCCCCATGTTCAGAGTCCTAGATTCTGCTGGGGTTTCCAACCCAGAGGTTGCCCACCTGTTTCATACTGTCCTGAACACCCACAGACTAAACTGTTTGAGAAATGGTTTCAGTGTATGCGATTACAAAGATCTGCAATTTAAGGAAGCTGAAGACCTGTTTTCCAAATCCCAAGTTCTTCCTAGTATGAGTCAAAATGTTGAAACTAAACCTCTTGTAGGCTTTAAATGTAGGCAAAGTGGTAACTCATTCTACAAACATCTGGAGCTGCAAACAAGAAAAATTATTATTCACAGGCAGTCATTGTTTCCAATTAAAATTGGCAGAGTGGCAAGAGGGATTAATCTAATTCTTTTAGAATTGTGTTGGGAAATTAAGATGTTAATGGTGAAGATCAGAACAAAATTGCTTCTACATTCCTTAGGAAATAAGGTACCATTGACTCATAGCTCATGTGCCAGGTCAGCCTCCCTCAATCTTTCCTATCCCACTAGGTACTTAATTATTCATTGGAATAGAGGAAAGAGAAGTAAAAGTTCTGGAATCCAAAGAGGAAGGTGACTAATGGAAAGCACATATCTCATTTTGTCTCTTTTTGGAAATAATTGAGCTAGCCTGGATTTTAATAGATATTTTTCCAGCTTCCAGTAACTTCTCTCTCTAAATGGCACCTGCTCATATTCCTGTGTGGTTTGCCAGTCCTAGTCATAGGCACCTCCTTTTCCCTGTGCAATGAATTGGAATGCAAGAATTCTGACTGAAGGCTGAATATTCTGATAGCTGATGGCATCCCAGGCTTATGTTCCAAAGTTAGACCTAGGATTAGATGAATGGAAGAATTTAGCTACTGTAAAGTGGAGAATCAAATACCCTTTTACACATACAGAAATTGAACCTGGCTTCTCACTATGACGTGTGAGTAACTTTGTCCTGAGGAGTTTGATTAAAGAGGGTCACCCTGTACTGAGACTCATGTCTAGTCAGGGTCATGACCTTAATCCTTGTATTCCCTCCTCCTCAGGTGTATAATCATAGGCTCATAGGATTGTCAGAGTTGGAAGGGACCTCAAAGATCACCCAGTTCCAACCCCCTTGCCTGGCAGGGACACCATGCACTAGATCAGGTTACCCAGGGCCACATCAAGCCTTGTCTTAGAAGCTTCTAGGGATGAGGCTTCCACAACCGCTGACTCTAGTTATTTACAGGTTTAGATAGTTTCAGAGTAGAGGTTCTGCAGACTATCTAGTATTTGGGGAAATAAATAACAGCAAGCAGCAGTGAAACTTGCAGTCACCACTGTACTTTAAATTAACTTATGAAGTTCAAAAATGTGTTGTGATTATTTCATTTCTGAAGCCCCACAACACCTCTACCAGGTAGCATTATCAAGCCCACCTTACAGAAGCAGACCTCATGTGCAAAGAGTCCAAATGCTTTGCACTTTGTCACACTGAACAATTGGGAAAAGTTTGGAATTAATGTCAGCTCTTCAGACTTTGTCTTCTGCTTTAAGACTTTGTTCCTTGCTGATACAAATGGGAGGAAAGGTAGGGGACCCTCTTGTGCACATGAACTTTTGTATGCATGTTTTCAGTAACAAGCCAACTGCTTCATATCTTACATGAGAGGTTCCCATATTTGGAATGGGAAGATCAGAACTGTTAAAGAGAAAATTCTCTACAGCTTGACCTGCTTCTAATCCCAAAAGCAATATTTCATCAGCACTGGAATGCAGAGGTAAGATTGGATTTTTTCAATCATACACACGTAAATTTCTATTTAAAAAAATCTTTATTTTCTCCTAATTTCATCCTCTTCTGTGCTCATATCCTAGGTATGACTTATAGAGCACCCAAACATTTCCTCAAAGACTGAATAGGAAAGCAGTAGCTTTTCCATACAAACTTATTTGTTAGCGAAGGATAAATCAATCTGGCAGGCAGAAATAAAGTGGAGATTATAACACAAACGGTGAATGTGGAAGGCCTCCCAGTTGGGAGAAGCTGAGTATTGTAGGGGGGAAATGAATGATTTATGGTGCAGAAAAGAGAAAGTTTCCTTTGTGGTGATGTTACATTGCCTTTAAATGGAGTAGGAGAGTAGGGGAAGAAAAAAGAGAGAAGAATGAAGAAAATAAATTATTTATTTCTAAGACATATGGAATGCAAAGTGATGCCTTTTGAACTACTTTGCCACTGAGATTTTATTCAAGGAACCATTTTTCATGTGTCTGCATTCAGGGAAAGGAATAGTCTGGAGAATTTCCTCATGTATTTATGAATTGCTAATATGTATGAAATATGAAGGCCAGATGAAAAAAAAAGTTTGTTAACACAAGCTGGAATATCCAGGCAGCCAGACAGCTACTACCAGGCAGTTAAATTAAGGAAGTCAAAGGTGCAAACCAAACCTAAATCCTCTTAAGAAAACATTTTCTGCTTAAGGCAGACATGAGCTAGGTATTTTACATTTCCAAATAATTACAAGTCAGACAACTGATGTTTACTACTTAGCAATGGATTAAAGACTCCAGAATTCAGAATGGGTCGTACCCTGCTTGCAGACCTCAGAACTACTTCAGACAGTTCAGCTGTTGATAGAACAGCATGATACCATCAAGTCTGGGTCATGCACTAAAGCCACAGGCTCTAGTGAAACTCTCATGTTCTGCCCAGGCTATCTTATGCTGCTTAATCATTATGTTCATGGAGTACTCAAAGGAAGTAAGGCATTGCCTCCAATACTGTCAACACCGTATTGTCAGCAAACAGTGTTACTAGAGGGACAGTCACACTCTCTGGTTTTGATATCTAATTTAAATGTCTGAATTAGCACCCTAACATTTATACAGGCTGCACATAGGATAATCAGGGATGCTCCAGAGGGATATTCACATAAGATTCAGTTCATATATAGAGCTAAAATGCCTCATTTGGGCACCTCCTTTAAACGTGTATGCTACCTGTGAGTAATCACTACTCATAGGCTCTTTACTGCAAGCAGTCTACAGGCACAATGCACAGTGAGAAGCATGAATTAGGAGGCAAATCTAATCAAATATTTTGCTTTACCACAGCAAACACAATTCACACAGGTTTGTTCTGGGAACATAGTAGAAGCTGTACTCAGCCAGATCAATATTGCATTTAACTCTGTGTGCCACCACTGTCAGGAAATGGTAACAGACATCCAGGCAGCACCTAGTGAGTAACAAGATGGTGAACAGTTATAATCCCCTCCACCTTCCTTATATGGCCCCAGGTACACAGTGTATTATGTTATATTTTCACAGAACAAGTTACTTCCTTTCACCAGCAGCACTCCCTTCATGTTTTACCAACATCTTACCTGTAAAGGTAAGCACAGGTCAGCAAATGAGCTCTTGGGCAGAACACTGACTCTGTTTAGTCCAAAAGCAAAGTTTTTTGCAAGATGCTTTCCAACCCTATAAAGTCTTAATATTTTGAGTAGTTTTTTGATTTCAGGACAGCCAGATGAGGAGAACCTGTAGACAGTTCAAATTTAGCTTCATTTCTACCGAAATCATATGTTCTGTATGGATACTATGTACCAAACCATAGTGGTGATCCCATGGTTTGAAATACATGCTCATTCATAAGAACTGGCCTATGATCACCCTGTTCACTACATCAGGATCCTCAAACAAGCATCAACAGATAGCTTTCAACACTTAAAATCTCAGACTGCATTAAATTGCAATCTGAACTTAAAATGTTCTCTGTGCAACTAATTAAGCTTCAAGTCATTTGGCTTCTAAATAAAATTTCTAAACAAAGATACTGAAATGCTTAAAAGTACTGTTTCCTCACCCTGGTAAACCTAACTGGGCAGGTCCACAACAGATATAAATAGGCATATGCATCACTGAAGCTGAATATTAGGAACTGATTTACAACAGTTATCATTAATCATTCTTGGACTTTACTAATACAAATATATTTCTTCTGAGTGCAATTTGAATCTACCTACTTTTGAGAAAACTCCTAGGATTATGTTCTTATGACAAATCTACTTTTAACACAATCACAGCAGATCATCACTATAATGTCTAGTTTTTATCAGAATCATAGGATCATAGAATTGTCAGAGTTGGAAGGGACCTCAAAGATCATCCAGTTCCAAACCCCCTGCCTGGCAGGGACACCATGCACTAGGTCAGGTTACTCAGGGCCCCATCAAGCCTTGTCTTAAAAGCTTCCAAGGATGAGGCCTCCACAAACTCTCTGGGCAACCTGTTCCACTGCCTAACCACCCTAACAGTGAAGAACTTCCTAATACCCAGCCTAAATCTACCCTTCTCTAGCTCACACCCATTTCCCCTGGTTCTATCACTGTCTGACCTCCTAAAAAGTCCCTCGCCAGCCTTCTTGTAGGCCCCCTTCAGGTACTGAAAGGCTACAATAAGGTCCCCTCGGAGCCTTCTCCTCTGCAGTCTGAACAATCCCAACTCTCTCAGTCTGTCCTCATAGGAGAGGTGCTCCAGTCCTCTGATCATTCTCGTGGACCTTCTCTGGACTCACTCCAGCACCCTCGTATCCCTCTTGTAATAGGGGCTCCAGAACTGGACGCAGTATTCCAGGTGGGGTCTCACGAGTGCAGAGTAGAGGGGGAGAACCACCTCCCTCGACCTGCTGGCCACGCTTCTCTTGATGCAGCCTAGGATACGGCTGGCCTTCTGGGCTGCAAGCACATACTGGCAGATCACATCGAGCTTCTTATCCACCAACACCCCCAAGTCTCTTTCCACAGGGCTGCTCTCAAGCCAGTCCTCGCCCAGCCTGTATTGGTGCTTGAGATTTCCCCGACCCAGGTGTCGCTTGAAATGCACGCACCATATCCATCCCAAAATGAATCATTCTCCTCATAAACAATAACAAAGTTAGTCAAAGAGATAAAATCCTAAACCAGAGAATAAGACAACAAATATCAAAATCTTAGATTTCAATTTAAAAAAGAAATTAAAAGGTTCAGCATTTTGCTTCTGTTGTACATTAATCACTTGAGCTACCTTTGGGAAGCAGTGTCTCCTAAATCAAGTTCTACTGAGGTGTTGGGAAGAATATTGTCAATATTTAGAGAAAGCAGTGAATAAGGATTCCTCTGTTCTCATCTTCACTGAAACTGCAAAACAGAGGCACACAACCTATTCAGGTCCTTGTTCAAAATGGGTACTTTACCAGGTTTAATGAGGCTTCTTTAACCATAGACTATAGCAAATACAGCTAACACAGACCAGACCATGTCACAAAAGTTATTTCCATAGTCAGAAGAGAAAGTTGCTGTGTCACACTCCAACTCTTGGAGCAAATATGCACAAAAATGTGGTTACTATTATTATAAGATGAAACAAGGATGAAAATATACATATTTTTACTTCTCTTAGTTTAAAAAAAAAAAAACACACCAAAAAAACAAACTAAAAAGATCTATTCTTATGTTTGCAAGTGTTAAAATTATAGAGGAGTAATCAAGATGCAAATATATTATTGCCACTCTGATCGAACTGATCGTCAGAGAGCATCACGTGTCTCTGTAATGCTGCTGCAGTTCTAATAGAGAGTGGAGAGCTTATGAGCTGGTTTTTCAATCGGTTTTCTCCAATCTCTTCAACAGTGGCCTGAGAAACACAAAGAATCCCTCTGAGGGGCTAAAAAAATACATTCATTTTACAAAAGTCACCTCAAAAAATAACACATTACCGCCTCTCACCACCCACCACCATATGCACATGGATAGACAGGGAAAAAGTTATAATAAAGGTTAGGCTACTGATACTACTTAAGAATTAACTCTGTAGGCCTAGAAAATAAGTGCCAATATCTGGGGAAGAGAGATGTAATTCAAAGTTAAATTGTAAAAGAGAGAATGTTTGTGAGAAGGAATGATTGAACACAGCAATAAAGAGAGAACAAAGACAATAACTAGAGGTTGTGTAGCTGGACATGTTTAAAGCTAAAATAGAGTCATTCTCAACACGAACATAAAAATAGGAGTGGAGGGTATGAGAGCCCATTGCACCAAATGTCCAATATAAATTTTATAATAAAAGCAAAACATCTGGAATTTACAGTGCAAACATCAAACTGTAAAGGTCTGAGTGGGGCAGTCCTGAATCTGAACACCAGCCTATTCTTTCAAGAACCCTCTGTCTACAAGATAATTATAAAGTCCAGAAAATTTTACTTAAAGATACCTGATCACAAGTGGGTAATAACTCTTGTATCCTAGATAAGTTATCTCAGGTTTTACAGAAATAGCCCAGTGAATATTGGGGTATGATTCCAAAAGTTGCAGTTCGTTATTGGTGGACTCTAGGGTCAAATGAAAAAGTCCAGCTATTTCCAGCAATTTCTAAATCTAACTACAGGTTACCTTTTAATATGTTGGGAAAAATCTTGCTAAATTGGAGCATGTGTTAGTTTGGTGCATCTTTGTTTTTGCTTGAGTATTTACATAATGAAAAGGCAGCACAAGACTTCTGATGAGAGACGTAAAACACAGTGTACATTCCTATTTTTCTAGTGAATACGTGTAAGTTTTTAAAGCTAATTTCCAGATCAAAAGCTTCAAATATGAATTTGACTTCTGCTTTCTCCAAGTACTTGTGAGGAAAAAAAGATCATTCTAAGAAATGCCTCCTGCTAAAATTAGAGTTCCCAGGTAGTACAAAGTTGCAGCATATTTAATAAAAATCTAAACAGTTAAAAGACCCACAGAAAATAAATGGAATAATTTGACTGCCTCCTTCAGATGCCTATGCAAGTGAACCTGGTCCTTGAAAAATGCAGAGTTCTACCTCATGTACAAGCTCCTCAGACTTCCCTCATTCATTCCATCTTCCTTCACCTTCTCTTTGACTAACTTTCTTCTTGAGCATTTATTTTTTTTTTATTTTAAGACATGGTGATGGAGAGAATTCTTTCTCTCCTTCTCCTGTGCCTCCTTCTATTCAGGCAAATTCTGTAAATATTTCAGAGGGATCATCCTTCACAATAAAAGGCCTAAGTAACTTAAATCACCTCTACACTTCATTACTAAAGACTTCATTATTGTCTATAAGCATCTTTGCTATCACATGGTAGTCCCTGTGTCTCATACAAATGTGACAAAGCTGGAAAATTCCTGCTACAAAATGGGCATGCAGAAAAACTGACCAAGTACTAGAATAAGAGTAAAGAAGGTTGTAGATTCTTTATGACCTGAATATTTAAATCAAGATCAAAGATACAGCTGTGTCTCAGCCACATCTTGTAATCCCAAAGTGAGGTATAGCTAGCTGGACATGATAGGTTCTTATGGACTTAAACTGTGAAAGTTTTCATCCAAATCGAGCTTTCTGTCATATTATACAAATAAGCTAAGACACAATATGATTATTATGTGAAATAACATCTTCTTGTGTTCTTTGTTACAGCATCACGCAGTATCTTCTGCTTTTAGGATCTTACATCAGAGCCCTTTGAATTGCAACCCACTGAGTGAGCTATGTGGCATCATGAGTCTGATCTAGAGCCACTGCAGTAAGTAGCAGTCACCCGTTAACTATGTATGTGAGTACAGCTGTACTGATGGCTGTGGCACCAGAACTTCAGCTTTCTTATGTATAGTCTTTATAGGAGTCTTGTGAACACTACTTGTGTGTGCAAGAAATGCTCACAAATGTATATGCTCCTGATCTAGTGAAAGATGTTCCTAACAGCTTCATTACCAAAACCAGCATATCCAACCAAAATTAAAAATAATAAAGAGGCAAAGAGGTGGATGGCAAATACTAGAGTGGACTCCCAAAGTGGGATGGTATCATGGCATCTCTATAATAGTTTTGACAGAATAGCTTGTGGGTAACTGCAGAGGGGAATCTCCTGGAGATGGGCTGAATTATTTTACAGGTAGCCCAGAGGATGCCGGGGAGGAATGCTGAAGCACACAGGAAGGCATTTTGTAGATAAGATTAATATGCCTGTTAACCTACCTGGTTTATTGTCAGGGAACTCTGACCCTAAGAGTTCCTAATTGCTACATGCATGTCATGATTTCCCATGAAGGAAAAGCAAGCAGTATAATGTCTTTTGCACTTCTGAGCTGTTATAACATGTTTTCTGAGTGTTCCATTAATGACTTTTGAATAACTGTTCAACATTAACTCCAGCAGAAATATGCTAGAGAAAGATCTATGATCATGTCTGTCACTACAAATTTCCAGTTTGAGTCATAGTTGATTGTTGTAGAGTTGTTCATGGAAAAGAGGGTGTATCAGAACTATTTCCTTATATCTTTTTATTTGCTTTCCCTTAGCAGGCAGTTTGGGATGATCAGGTGGTCAAGATAAACAGAAAACATAAAAAAACCCAAGTTTAAAAAAAGTACAATCTTCACTGTAGCCATCAGCCTGTAGCTATTATAAATGAGTAATTTACAAGTGTGTAATTTAAAGTATGTGTATGGAAGCACATTTAATGCTGATACAAAGACAGCTTGAATGTGTAATGAGGTTTTTATAGCATATTGTGCTAGGTTTAATGTAAGCATGTAGGTATAGCTTCCTTAGCATTCACTAAGGGATGGTTGAGGGTGTTTTCTTTTGATTGTAAGTCTGAAAAATGTACATTTAAATAGGATCCTAGGTAAATTTACATAATTGTTTCAAATCTGTCAATGTCTATTCTTTGGACATGATCACTCTGCAATGTATGGAGGCTACATTAGTTATGAGAGTTATTTTTAAACTCTCACAATGCTACCAAGATGAGAAAACTAATCCTGTGCTTAATGCATGGCTGGATCCTTCTTCAAAACAATGTGAGAAAAGTCTACTTACCAAAAAATACATTTTCAGTATCCTTCTTCACTTTTTAAATTATTTTTTTTTAGTGCATTCAAATAAAAACACAATCTCTGGCTAAGGAAACCCTTTCTCTCTGCATTCCCTACCACTACCACCATCTTGGTACTTTAACATCCTTTTGTGGTGACTGGGGTCCAAATCTTGTCAACACTTGCACACATTCTCTTTCAAACACACCCACTGATTTTCTTGAAGCAATCTACCACAGCTCAGTGAAGCACATGTACAACTGTTTGCAAGATGAGGGCCCAGTTTATCATTTCCAGATGCACATGCACTTTAAAAAGAGTGATGGAACAAGCACTCCTGAAAGAAGGAAATTTCAAAGAACTCAATTCAGCCCAAGGTTGTGCCGCCCAATAATTTCTTTGACTGGAAGATCTACAGCACAGGACAATTTTTGCCAGTGGATCTCCAGAGAAGCTAACGTTATACTTCCTGAGAGGCAACCTGGGAAAGATAAGAGCAATAGTCTCATATGCAGACCCTGAAGTGATTTCCTCCTTGGGATGTTGCTGACCAAGATGGCAAAAAGGAGACAATTTATGTCTCTGTAGTACAAGCTGTGACTCCAGTTTTTATCAAAGTGCTCAATTTTAGCTGAATACACAGGCTAAATTTTGCTACAGTCTTCGTGCCTTCAAAGAAAGACCACCATAGCTATTGGATCAAAATTGCCAACTAAGTGCACTTGTTTCATGATCACAGTACTGGAGAATAAGAAGGATAAAAGATGTTGATGAGGTACATTAAAGATTTTAAGTATATTTCCTCTTCATTTGGAAGTGACTTTTTCTGTAGGAAATCACATCTATTCACATTTTGCTTTAAATAAGGAGAGATGGCTGGTTGTTTTCACATGCATCTGAACAAACATTCTAGAAATGGACTGCTAAGTCCCATATGCTGGTGTGTTTTACCTTGATAGTTGAAGGTCCTGTTGTAGTGGCAGAAGACTGAGGTGGTCGTGATTTCCCATGCTACCAAAGTCAACAGAACTGTAGAGGAAAATCAAAGGAAGAAGAATAAGGTTTACTTTACTGGCAGAAAAAATGAAATTTGAAGAGGAGATAACCGCGGTCCTCTAAGGTGTAGGTGTCATTTGAAATTTTATCACCAGAAGAAGCAGATATTTTTGGCTCTGGAACAAATATACAAATACTTTTGAGAACTAGATTTTGCTCCAGGTGCAGACCTGAAAAGAATTACATGAAACCTCACAATTTCGTTGCATTGCAGTGCACAGAAATATCCAGTGCACCTTCTGATTCCTAGTCTACCATTCAGTGTCAACAGAATTCAAAACCTCAAAGTAAAATTCAACATAAACCACCGAGCTACATCCATTTCTGGGTTTAGCTGGGATTTCTATATAAGTTTCCAGCCAGATTCATAACTCAGACCATTATTTCCCAACTAAACTTTACTAAAAGGTCCAGAATCTCAGTAAATCTTTATATAGACCCTTACCTGTTGTTCAGGTTTCATACAGAATATGGAATCAGGTAAACTTTCATTGTGTGGCTTGGGGCTTTGCTGAAGATCTTTTTTACAGCACTTCCTGCATGCACATGCCTTCCTCATTCTGTTGTAGTGTACAACATTCTAGATAAATGGCAATAAATACTGAGATTATTTTGTGAAAAATTAGACACTATCATCTTCCTTCATGTCTTTGTTTATAACTGACAGGTAACGTACAGTCTGGTTTCACACACAGCTGCTGACCATAGCAAATGCAACTTGCAGGAGGAACTTGATGAATAAAGAGAAGCAAAAGTAAGAAAAAGAATAGATTTTGATTAGATATGAAACCTAAATAAACATGACATGTAATTTATCAAATGCACAAGTACAGGCAAGGCCAATATGCCTTTTCCTCTAGAATGATGTATTCTACCAGAGGGGTATTTTAGATTTTTCGCTTTGTGCCAAGGTAAGTTTAATACCTCTCTAATCTACAACACATGGATCTTATGACATTGCATATTATTTGTATCACCAATAAAACAGCTCATTAATCAAATATGCCACCATAACCTCCAACAGTATAAACTGAAAATGTGCTTTCTTAATATTTAAGTCGAATTATTTGCTTGAAATACTCTCTTTTTGGTACAACAACCACCTGTTAATTAACACTGGTCAAACATACTGACACTTATAATAAAGTCTTAGTTTAATTATAGCCTATACCAGAAAAAAAAAAAAACATAATACACTGTGATTTCATCTATTTTCAAATTATCAGATGTGGTTTGGGTTATTTTTACTTCAGAGTTTAGAGTACGATCATTGTGAAGTAACTAATATCTGCTCTTTTTGTAAATATATTTTATTCAAGCTTGGTCATTCTATAACAGGGTCTATCAGAAGTTATAATCTAATTTGTATAGAAAGATTATTTTCTTTCTAAAATCTCATATACTATAATGAAGCTTTTATGTGAAGCAGGAAAATACATGCAGTATTCAGAATTCTTAATTCAGCCTTTGGCTTGTAACAGTTTCAGAGTTTGAAAACAGGTACAAAAAATATTTTGAGTACAGAATCTATCAGCATTTTAGCATAAAACATGCCAGTTTAAAACAATGAGACTGTCTTAGACAAAGGTAAGAGATCTGAATTCTGCTTTATTACTGTTACATAAAACAGATCCTTAATCATTTTTGCATATGTTTATATTAATCTGTCTGGCAAATGTCAGTGCCCAGATGAACATGAGTTTTGTTGGACCCCACTCAGAAAACAAAATTTATCCCTTCTTCTAACAGATTTCATCTCCAGTATTCAAATAGGGCCTGAATCAAAAAGCACTTAAGCATAGGATTGGCTTTGAGCACAATATGTTTAGTCCTGTTTAAAACAATGAGAGAGAGAGAGAGGCTATAAGCAAGCATTTTCTTATTGGGAATAGTTTGCCAAATCAAAGTATAGTTATCTTCATGACAGATATTAGTCATCAGTCATAAAAGTATACCCAAAGGAGTATGGCTAATAAGTATCGGAGAGGAGATTTATGTGTGAGAATAAGTTTATGAACGGCCATTAACACTGCGGACTCTATTCAATATTTTCATTTTCACGACTCACACAGTCTCTTTATTTTAGCCTGCTGTCTGCAGAACAAGCACAATGGTACCAATCCACTTAGAGTGATGTGAGACTAAAACATTCATGAGGTACTTTCAGAACCTACAATGAAAGGCACTACAAAATCACAGTGTTACTGCTGTTTATTAGAAAGCACATTCCATTAAAATGCCATAACACTTTCCATTAAAATTATTATTCTGAAAACAAAACACTGTTCTCATTAAGGGAGGCCAAGCAAGTTCCAGCTAAAATGAAACTGACCTTAAATTTCATTCGGTACACACAGAGACTTCTAAAATATCAGAAAAAAAATCAAGAATCTATTTTCATTGATTTCAAATGAGTCAGATATAACCAAACTGAGAGCTGCTTCTATACATGTGCACGGGTTTAGCAAGATTTCCAGTGAGACTAGAGACTTATATAAATGTAGGCAAGCACACCTCTGTTTGGAGACTAATAGTCTAAGAAATCATGTTTTCTACCTATTCTCTGAAACATTGCTCCAAATCTGCTAATGATAAATTCCTGCTGACTTTAAGCAAAGAACTTACTCCCAGTAGTGTTATTAATTATTTTCCAGATGAAAAGTACTTCAAAACTCCCTCAATATTTTAATTTCATAAGAATTCATCAAAAATCTTACTTTCCAAAGCATCCATCCAGGTATACTGAGCCAGCCAAGAGAGGATGTAAGTCTGAAAGTGTGTGAAATTTACACTAGCTGTCTGCCTAATGTAAATTTTCATTAAGTGTCATGCTATCCAATTATTGTGAAATAGTGAAATACACCCAAGGAGTGCTGTATTTTTTACCTCTGGGTTCTGATGACATGCACAAGTTGTTGGAGTAATGTTGTCACCAGCAACCATTGACAAAAAATAGTTCTATTTAATACAGTTGGGTGCAATTCACTGCCTCTTTCTGCTGTAAATATAATGTGGAAGAACACATGAGAGTTGCTAAATTATATACCTGCTCATGCAAACCTATACAATACCCCTAACGGTCCCTCATAAATCTGGAATGTTTTGCTATTCCTTCCCCTTCTCAAGTATCCAGACTTTTCAAATTTCTTTATTACTTTTACATAAAATGGATATCTATTTTCAAATACTTTGTTCAGTTGTATAGATCTTTTTTTCTGCTTCTGGCAGATAAGTTATCATTGGGATGCAGGTTCAGTACCAGTTGCTGTGCATCACAGGAAAGCAAAACCTGCAGAACATTGTTGACACCAACAAGAGCCCAGTGAGAGGACAAGAGGCAATGGCTGTAAGCTGAAGCATAGGAGATTCCGTGTGAATAGATGTAGAATTTTTTTCCCAGTTCAGGTGCCAGAGCACTGAAACAGACTGCCCAGAGAGGTTGTGGAGTCTCCTTCTATGGAGGTATTCAAACACCCGTCTGGACACGCTTCTGTGTGACCTGGTCTAGGGAATCCTGCTGTGGCAGGGGGGTTGGACTAGATGATCTTTCGAGGTCCCTTCCAACTCCTAATATTCTGTGATTCTGTGAAGAGGTAGAGTTGAGCTGCCTGATTGACAACTGCTTTTTAAACCTGAATAAGACAAAAAGGAACAAGCTCACTGTTTCAGAGAACCAGCCTGTGCTAGCTTGGATTTAAAAAGAAAGCGTAGGAGGCCAGCACTCAGCTGAAACATTTAAAGTTTTGCTATTGTTTCTAAATAACAATAAAACACATAATAAAATCCCCACAATATAGAAAAAAGTTTATGACACTTCCTGATAAAATTAACTGTGTTTTTCTCCATCAGAAAATGTCAGTCCATAAAAAAAATCCAGAAATAAATCAATTTCCATGAAGTCTGACCAAACCAGATGGAAGGTTATAAGGAGCCAAGGCAAGGAAAAGGCTGCTAACTGCTCAATTTTCTCATTGTGAAAATGAATTATGCAATCTCTGTTTTTCTTAAAACAATATTTTTCTTAGAATTTCCCCTTTTCTGACTGTTCAGGTCCCTCATAGCCTGCAGAGAACACTCTTTAAGAGCTTACTTCACCTGACTCTTGAATGGCTGCTTCGTGATAAGGACCAGCCAGAGACCTCGTGTGGGGGCAAGAGAAAAGCATTGTTTCATTCCTCTGAGCTATGCAGTTCAGCCTACCAAATGTTTTGCAATGGGGACCTGTTCTGTTCTTTTTGAGGGATTCCATGAGCTCTGGCTCCTATAGATCCTGGCAGGTGACACTGAGGCTTTGCTGGCAAGACTTAGGGGTTAACTGTAGCTGCTCCAAGGGCAGATAAGTTAGCTGATGGCACACAGCTAGGCCAGAGATTTGTGTCAAAGTATCTGAATTTGAGTTTGGGTTTGAGTGCAGGCTCTGTTTAGTCATTCCATCTCTTCGTATGGATCATCCCTTGTCTATCACAGGAAGTATTCCCTGTGGAAAAAATCATTAAGAATGAAATCTTACCCCTTTCTTCTCAACTTTCTGGCTCTCCTTTTTGTCTGTTTATAGAATCATAGTTTTGCCAGAGTTGGAAGGTACATTAAAGATCATCTAGTTCCAAACCCCCTGTCTGGCAGGGACACCATGCATTAGATCAGGTTGCCCCGGGCCCCATCAAGCCTTGTCTTAAAAGCTTCCAGGGGTGGGGCTTCCACAACCTCTCTGGGCAACCTGTTCCAGTTGCCTCACCACCCTCATGGTGAAGAACTTCCTCCTAATGTCTAATCTAAATCTACCCTCCTCTAGCTTACATCTATTTCCTGGTTCTGTCACTATCTGACCTCCTAAAAAGTCCCTCACCAGCTTTCTTGTAAGCCCCTTCAGATACTGGAAGGCCACAATAAGGTCTCCTCAGAGCCTTCTCTTCTCCAGACTGAATAACCCCAATTCTTTCAGTCTGTCCTCATAGGAGAGGTGCTCCAGTCCTCTGATCATTCTTTTGGCCCTTTTCTGGACTCACTCCAGCACTTCAATACCTCTCTTGTAATAGGGGCTCTGGAACTGGATGCAATCCTGATATTATCCAATGATATATCCATATCCTGATATGATCCTGCTATTGTCCAATTGTGATTAGACATCTTTTTTAACAATCTGTCCAGGTTCTGCCCCTGTCTTGATACAGTGCCCTTAAGTTTATTTCCATTATAAAGTCAGTGAAATATCTTATTAAATTCAGAAATTACATTAGTAGAGGAGGAACTAACCTCTGTAGACAGATCTAATTACTGTGGCAACTCCTACTGTTTACTTCACATCTTCCTGCTATTTTCAGGTTCAAGAAACTTATTATTTTCTTCTTCCCTATCTGTTTTGTTTTCAGAGACATTAGAAACTTCTTATGCAGTATCATACAACACTGCTGAAACTATTGCACTAACTTCATATGTTTAGTATTGAGTATTACAAGCAGATAATGAAGACAAAAAATCAAAACAAGCCCTCCTATCAACTGTATTGACACCCTGTCAGGATTTCCAAGCACATGAGTAGCTATATTTCACCATAATATTGTAGAACTGTACAAAATAGACCTGGAAAGGTCATGAAACCATTTTATCTATGCTTCTGACATCAAGATCAACCATATCTAAACCATCCATCACCTTTTGTTTTACTTTTTTCAATTCCAGTTGTACAGATTTCATGTCACCTGAAACATACATAGATAAGAAAGTGTCAGTTCACTGTTTTTTTTTCTCCCTTTCTTTCTCTTGCTGTTAAAGAAAATAAACAGCTGTTTGCCCTAAGTGCAGGGATATAATACCAGTTTTAGCACTCAGTCAGCTGAGGTAAACTAAAGTATTTTTCTGCCACACTCAAGATGACTGGGTTAAAGAGAGTTGAAGTGGCAGTTAAGGAACTGCTTTCTTGAAGACAAAAGAAAGTTAAGGCCTTGGAAAGCATCCTGTTTGGTTGGAAAACTTTGCTTATCCAAAGCAATTCTCCTTTTTGTTACCACCTAGAAGAGGAAATTCTGAATTTAAGCTGTAGTGCTTGAGAAGTTTGTATTTTGATCATATTTAAAACCTACTCATAAAATCTCTTGATCTCACAACACTTATCAACACTTACTCATCCTACCAAGATAGAATGAAACAGTGTCTCTTGTCTGTCTGTACAAAAATTTACATGTAGTACTATACAATCATACTTTTTACCCAACTCATTTTGGACTCAACTGTCCTGTGGAAGTGGTATTTTGGGGGAAGGAAAGAGGGGAAGTTTAGTAAAGTGCTCTTCCAATCTGAGACATTACCGCTCTTCGCTTACTGCCTCTTCTCTCCATTCTGCTGTGATAAACTCTTCCAAAATCAAACAATCTGCACCTTCTTTCATCAAAATTCTCTTCTATTCCCAGCATCACTCCACAAAACATTAGTCCTTTGTTTTCAGCCATTACAGTTTGTCTCTCTCTCTTATATTTTTACTTGTTAAAAATGTTTGTTCTGTAAGGAGGAATGCATCCCACTGATTCACAAGATAACTCTGACCTTTCTCCTGCTGGAGGCATCACTTTCTGCCACACTCATCCTTCTATCCAGTAACAGTAATTGTCTAGTATCTTACAGAGAAGCTCCCCAGTGGAGAAGAAAATAGTTATATGGAGGCAGAAGATGTTACTTAGTCTATTTGTTTATGTACATTTGTTAAATGAGATAGTCACATAGAATATAAAACTGCTTATGAATCTCAGCCTAATCTATTGTCTGGTATCAGGGAAGCATTCCTGCACTCTTTCCTTGGCACTAGGCTTTTCAGTTACCTTAGTTGTTGGTTTTGCTAGTATGCCCTCTTCCTGTACTTGCCTGAGCCCCAAACCTTGTTTCACTTAAGTATCTTTATAGCTGACGGTGGAAAAGACTTAACAATGGCAGACTTGTCAAAGACAACTCTGAGACAGCCCTAGCAAGTAAGCAAAGGAGATAATTACAAAAATCCCCTTACAAACAAACAAACAAACCCACAAAAACCTAGGAAACATCGTTTCAGTCACTGGACAATTCAAGTTTGGTGAGTTGCTGGCTACAGCTTAAATCTAAGCCAAGTTACATATATTTCTCTCCTTGTTTGTTAGCTCTGCCTTTGGTTTTTCTGTGCCAGTTCAAGATCCATTAAGGCCATATATTTTAACAATGATGATTTTACAATCAAATATACAATGCATGAATTCATGGTGGCCAAACCCAAATGCACTCTCAAAATGCTAACGCTTAGGGAAATAGTCCAGAGGGGAGTTTTGCCATAATATTTATTATAGTAATACCATAGATTCTGTTAACCACTGCTGTGTCAGCATGTTCTGGAAAAAATAATAAAAGGAACTATAAATAAAATACATAAATTCAATTAAAGATTAAACATTTAGGCAGAAATCCCTCCTTAAAAGAGACTACAAATATGGTTTTTGTTGTTTTATCTTCGTGATGTATCTTTGTTTTCTCCACAGTTTGTATTTTATTAATCTTGCTGCTTATTTACAAACATAGTAATTATTCAAAAGATGAATGGATGAATTTACAACATCACTGGATACAAAGCTATTAATCTAATAAGTAATCCAATTGCTGCAACAATAAATCTATGCAAACAGAGCACAGGGGCAGTTAGGTCAAAAAAAAGTGAATCTCCTACATTTTTTGGTTGCTGCTTTAAAACAGATTTTTTTTCTTTTGAAAGCAAGAAAACTTGTTATTCTTGGCATACACAAAGGGTAATATTTAATAAGCAAACCAGAAACATTTAAACATATATTATTGGTTTAATATAACTGCTTATTATTTTGAAATGTTCTTCATTTCTCTGGTCTGCCTCGTTTTCAACATCAGTTTGTGTTATGGGATAACTCTGTTCTTTCCTGAAAAGTTTCTCTGAAAGGTCTATATTTATGCTTAGGACAGAGACACATTACTATATATGATCAAAGCTGTTGTTCCAACAGATATCTTTAAATAGCATTGTAGAGCTTTCAGATAAATGGTAGGAAACTTTCAGGATAATGTCATCCAGTGTGAAATGCTTGCTTTTCAGAAGACAGCCTGCACTGCAGGCAGGTGGACATCGGAGATGTTTGGTATCTCCGAACAGCATTTTCTAGGAATCAAAAGTGGTTACAGATTAGTTTTCTTACCTAATGCAGGTGACATATATTGCCCTCAGAGGTGTTTCTCTAGGCACTAAAGACACTAGAGAATGAAAAAAAAATAGAAGCAGAAGCTGAGATAGTAGCCCTGACTATCCGTTAAATATAAAGGATAAAAGAAAAAGACAGATTGGTTTATATTCTTATTCCTTCTGATTGCCTGCCTTGATGGAAATGACTAGGTAATGTAAAAGGCCTATTTCTCTTCATGCTTACTGATGGCTAGAGTCCAGTAGGGCAACTGTGCATACCAAGATTGGTGCTTTGTTACCAAGGCTGAAGCCTTGTTTCCTGTTCCAGGTCACAGAATCACAGAATGTTGGGAGTTGGAAGGGACCTTGAAAGATCATCTAGTCCAACCCCCTGCCAGAGCAAGATTCCCTAGACCAGGTCACACAGAAGCGCGTCCAGACGGGTTTTGAATATCTCCAGAGAAGGAGACTCCACAGCCTCTCTGGGCAGTCTGTTCCAGTGCTCTGGCACCTGAACTGGTAAAAAAATTTTCTTTGATTTAAACATGCCAATGTGAGCTAGTTATGGTCCAGACACAGGTGAATGAAGGAGCTTGGGAGAAGTCAAGGGCAAGAATTTGGCATGAGAACCATCTTGCAGTGAGGCCTGTGCATGGGTTAATGCTTAAGACATATAGGAGTGCGTATGATGTGTGAAAACTCTCACATATATGAAATAAGTTCTTTAACTTTAGCAACCTTTGAAACCTGATGGATACAGACAACAAATATGTTGTAGGAATGCCAAATTGCTTATTAGCACCCAACAGCATAGAGAAGCCAAAAATGTCTAAAACAGGAAATGAATTCCAGCTGTGAACCTTGGGCATATGAATCCCAACCTTATCGCTGCAAATAAAATAACAAATAGCTCCTGAAAGGCGTATCTTAAGAGTTTTGTGGGTTTATATAACAGAAATAAGTGTAGGAGTTTAACATAAGACAGGGCTTATAGTTTTATCAATGGGATAATAAAGCAATAAAACAACTAATGTGTTAATGTGTTACTTTGAAGTATGTACAGACAAGGTAATAAAGTTGTATCCAGTGTCCTTAAAAGATATTAGTGCAATCAGATTTTTGACATCATACATTTTGAGACAAAAGGTGAAGTTTTTATGCTATGGATTATGTTAATTTTAAAATTAAATTTACCATCTGACAGATAAAATAAGATCTTAAATATATTATGGACTGCATAATCTGATATAGCTAAGAAGCAAGTAATGGCACTAGGTGTCTTTATGAGCAGGAGAGGAGCTGCAAGCACTTTTCCCAAAATAAAGTTTCTGGTATCTATCATTACACTAGCTCCTGCCAGGTCAAGAAGATTTTAAATGTAATAAGAAACTGAACAGTTGAAATTATTAATTGGTTTTCTCAACAGACTGGGAAATTGTATATTGTTTTTTTCTCTTGTCTGAGTATGCAGTACTTGTTCTAATAATTTCAATAAGTTTAATAACTTCCATTTGAATGTTTAGAGAGGTATATAGGTATTTAGTGGATGTGTTGTTTGTTGCTTTCCAACTAGCAGCCAAGTGATCCTATTCTTATGTGGTGTGAGAACATGCCCTATATTATATGTCTTTATGCTAGTCACTACCCTATGGCCAGAGAGCCATAGGAGTTTGCCTTAAATTAGTCAGTTCAGAAGCTGGCAGCAGTTTACCAGCAAGTGTGGAGTTCAGCATTAGCAGACAGCTCAGATGTTTGCACTGAAAGAATTTCCAGGTAAGATCTGGGAAATCAGAGCTCCTGCTCTTGTAGCTACTTAGCTGAAAATAAATCACTGCAGCTGTACTGTATCAGTGTTATTAGGTACCTGTCCTCCAAGGAGGAGGAGGTCCCTCAGATACTTTAAGTACACAAATTGTATTAGTTCTGTGAAGAACTTCCAGCTGGGGGAAAAAAAAAAAAATCTTCTGTGCTCTTACTCTATTAATTTAGGGAGGTATGAAAAGGCTGCAGCAGAAATGGTTGCAGAGTATGGCCATTTCTCCCTCTGCTGTTATGTCCACATTTCACAGCACTTTCTCAGACTACACTCCAATGTCCCCAGCCCTGGTAATCCTTTGTGTTGCTCCATGCCTTCTGTGCATAACACACTCTCCTCGCTCCAGCAATTAGTCTTCTCCCACCAGCCTCTCCTGCATCTGTCACCACCTCCACACAGAACCTCTCAGCAGGGAGCACTGAGGAGGTGGCAAGTACAGCCAGATCCTTCATTCTGTTTCCCAGAGAATGTGTCATTAGTTTTACAACTAGCAAGTCATGTATCTTTGATATCACCCTACTGTACAAACACATCATCCTTCAACATCTAGAGCTCTGAACCCTGTCACACTTTACCTGGCAACAGCTTGACCTACCACTCTTTTTGCTATGCTATTCAAAACAGTAAATATTTTATCTGTTTGTGTAAACAGAGCAACACATCTCCATCTCTGGCTAGGCTATACATAGAAACAGCATACATCAATCACCATACCTTGTGCTGAGCCTGGGCTGGTAAGCACAGCACAAGAATACCACTCATACATGCTAAGGAGGAGCACCTTGCACGTGGTACACAGCAGGTGCCCAGGGCAGGGTGTCACCACACTGCCACAATCCACCAAATGCAGATGCGAATGTGAATATGCACAGCAGACAAAGCTGAGGTGCTACCTGGACTGTTAGTATCATACGCTTTGGTTGGATACTCAAAATCTGAAGCAAAGATCTGAAAACCATAATTTTGGCTTACAGACCTAAATTGATTTCAGCGACTGTATTTGATGCCTAGACCTGGGCTTTAAAGGACAAAATGCCTCTCAACTATTTTAGACTACTTTGTACCCACTGCACTAAGTTTTGCAGTTTGTATTCTGAGGTACCTAACAGTTAGGAATAGCAATACTTGCCACAGATCACGAAAAAAATGTAGCTATATAGACCCTCAGAAGATTATCTGTTCTTGTACTTGCAGAGAAATCATGTATATTGCTATCATTACTGACAGATGTTTGCCTATTCAAGGCCTCCAAGGATGTGAGCACAGCATCTTGAGGTAATCCATTCCAGTGCTTCACTACCTTTACTGTTTTACCTAATGGTTAACCTGGATTGTTCTTGTTGAAGTTTAGTACCTTGTCTGTACATACTTCGAATTAACACATTAGCCCCATGGTTTTCTATCGTATGGAAGGACAAATTGAAGAAATTCAGCTAACACCTATTAAAGTTAGGAATACCTCACTATTGTGATTAAATTACATGTATCAAGGAAGCATCGTTTTATCAGACATGAGATGGAATCTATTCAGTTTTCAGAATTAAACATTTCAGAATTAAACATTTACCTTTCCCTTCACCTTCATCATTAATACAACTCTTTGCCACGCTGAAATGGCAAAGTTAAACATGCAATAATAGCATAGCATGAGATTCCTGTATCTACGTAAGAAATAGCACAGAAATCAATACAATAGAGGAGAGTGATCCTGGGAATTCTGCAAGTAGATGAAGGAAACTAGTATCTGCAGGTATGGCAATATCCTAGTGTCTCTTCTGTGACAGATTGTTTTGACACAGCTAAAGTGTTCCCTTTATTGTTTTTCCTCCTATAGCTATAATATAAACATTTCTGCCCTTTTCTTCTGACCCTTCAAACAAAATAATATATAACTGATAAGTGAATAGAAAGATACAGATCTCCTTTTGTGTATAGGCCAAAATAGCTTCAAGGCTTTACTTCAGCAGAAAGAGCCTGTGTTATCACCCAGGCCTGAGTACACTCTTACTGGGTAAAATCAGAGCTAGATCCTATTGCCAGACATGGCCTGAGCAGTTAAGGATCTTCTGATAGGTCCAGAGGCATTTGAATGCATCCAAGTTTTCTGATAACTAAATTTTCTGATAGTTCCATGCATTTTCTCTTCATTTCTGTGTGATAAAAGGAGCATCTTGTGAGAAGTTACAGGCTCTAGAACACTGAACAGTGTCCAGACAGGTCAGGAAATAGGCAGAAAGCAAGGGGACTGTGCAAAGTTTGCCAGTTCAAGGAGATAGAGTCTTATTAACTTCTTTCTTTCTCTTCCTATTTGGAACAGAGTGAACTGGTGACACTGACACTTCCAAAACACCAGCTTTAAAATCAAAACTTTTCACAGAGAGTTATGTGGATATTAGAAATAATATATTCCACTATGTATAATGAACTTTGGGTTTTCGTGTTATTTGACTTGCAATATCTGCTCACTAGCATGAAGGATTAAATGGGAAGTTATATTTTTCACCACAGTCTGTTTAAATATTTGAACATTTAAGAGGCTTAATTCACCTCTTCACTTGGTTGCGCTTTCATAGCCCTTTCTATCCACTTGTCAGATCTCTGAAAGGTCTCTCTCAGATTGACCAACTTGAATGCAATCAAATTATATGGAGGAAAAAATAAAAGCAAAAAGCTGAACAAAATAAAAGACCTTTCCATCATGCAATTGTGATTTAAATTTGTATGTACCAAAATATTTCCTTTGGTAAAGCTTTTCACAGTCCCCTGTGAAAGGCAGCAGTCAGCTGTTAACAGGAGATAAATTAAAGAATGGAAAATTGTAACATACATTCCACCTGCATACTGGCTTTAACACAAACATCTATCATTTTCCAAGGTAATTAGTATTGTTCTGGCCTGCAGGGACCAGGCAAATGAAAAGGGTAAGATTTAATGCTCTATGCAACATGCATAAACACATGCACCCACAGAAAAGAGTGTTTTCATGGCTAAAGAGCTTGCTGTAAAAGCCCCCTGTGAATGTGACAAATCTCTTAAGACAAATTCAAAAACTAAAGAGCCATGTACAGATCACATTTATACAGAGACAAACCCATAAGCACTACAAGTGTCCACACCATTTCTTAAAGTTCACACAGAAGTAAATGAAATCTGAATCTGACTTGAAGTCCTTGCCAAGTTCTCAGGCAACAATACTTTCTTGATTAAGCAACAGGCTATGAAGAACAAGGAGCTATTGTCCAGCAGCTGGCATCAGACTGATTAATAATAGCACTAGCAGACATGTGAGACATGCTAAAAGTTATTGAATTCATTAAGCTAAATTCTCTTGCAACTTGAAATCACTAGGAGTCTTGCCACTGATCACTGTTTAGGCCAGCCTGTCATCATTTCCCGTAGGCAATAAAGCAGCAGTGCCAAAAAAACACTGAAAACAAAAATTGGATGGAACCTTAGGAAATACTCAAGTTGTGAAACCATTTTATTTTAGAGGCTGAAGATGGATAATAACTCTAATAGAAGTCAGAGTGAAAAGACTTATGCTACAGTTTGTCAGATACCCTTAACCCCAGTACGCAATTAGCTAATATAGTAATACACTCATAACTAACAGGTTTTGTCTTTGCAAACAATTTTTGTTTAGTTTTTAGCATACACACATGCACAAAAAAATTAAATGAACAACTCTATGATCCCACTGTCACATTAGGAGGTTCTAGTTTCCTTTTTGAGTCCATGCATAAAGGAAAAATAAAACAATTTTCAATATCGTAATTAAGCTTGTAGTGTTGGAAAAGGATGTGCAAGCCATACTTGGTAAATGATAAAGAGGGTGCCAGATAAATATTTTTAATATTTTCTACAGTTTTAATTCCTGTTCTCTTTCCTTCTTCTTTTCCTTTTTTTCTCTTTCTAACTGGAGTGACAGTTCCTTACTCCAAAGCCCCAAAGTGGATTGGCAGCTAGATGCAAGGATCCTAATGTACTTGTAATTATTATTGCCATGGCGTTGTCACTCAGCTTACACCTTATGCTAATAATGTGGCCATTGAGGAACTTGCATAAAACCAGAATACCCAGGACTTACAGCCACAGAGCAAAACTGGTCTAGTGGCTAGGATTTGGCGCTCTCACTGCCGGGACCTGGGTTCAAATCCCAGGCAGGGAAGCTTTGTTGTGACCTACTCTTAGGGAACCCTGCTCTGGCAGGGGGGTTGGACTACATGATCTTCTGAGGTCCTTTCCAACCCCTAACATACTGTGATGCTGTGAAAACATGGGCTGTGCTCAATACAACAAGCTGTGGAGACAAAGGCCAAAGAAGAGGAGGGATTTCTTGCCTTCCTGGCAATGCTGCAGCCTGAAAATAAGGAAGACTGTCCTTTCAGCTTTTGCTCTTGGATGACATAGGATGAACTTCAGAGACTAAACCAGACAGACTTCCCAGTGTTATTCTGTAATGACTTTTTTGGGTAAGGAAACAGGTTACTCGAATCAGAAGTCAAACAGCTGGTATTGCAGCCTGAAAAAATTAAGCCCCTTGCAGGGGTACTAGAGCCACCTATCAGTAGTCCAGTTCAGGTGTGGGAAGCAGCATGGCCCCATTCTTCTGGCAGTCTGTCTAGACTAACAGATAGGCTAATAAAGCTGGGACAAAAACTCTGCTGAAGTGATTAAGCTGCATTCAATACCAAAATGAGTTGCTCAGGGATAGCTCTGTATCTGAACACCGCACTTGAAGAAAATATCAATAGTGGAGAAAAAAAAGAGTGGTGGGGGAGGCAGATAGTCTTCCTGTTCACTTGTAGCCTGCGTGACAGCGACTCAAAGTGGTTTTCTTTGACAGGTATTACAAGCTCATAGTCCTTGTGTGTTATTATTCAGCACACAGTACAGGAAGCCATAAGTGGAGTAGAAGAGGACAAGGAGACTGGAAAGACCATAAGGGAGAAGAGCCCAGACATGAGGGCAAGGAGATCAGTGTGAGCGATGAGAAGAAGGAAAAAACAAAGGTTTGACCTGGATCTCAGGCATGTATTGGCTGGCTGATGGCCTCAGGACAAGAAGCTGGCAGAAAGGGTAAAACTGCAGAAGGAGGTTGAAGCCTGAGACTCAGACAGCAACTGGATGAGGAGGCAGGAAAAAAGGTAAGAGGCTAAGCAAGAGCCTGTTTATAGAAACAGAGCAGTGAGAATACAAGTTACAATCTTCCAGTATTTCATCATGTGGGAGCCAACAACTTTGTAATTTATGCATCCTATTAACCCCCTCAGAGGTCTAGTGAAAAAGAAATTCTTCACAAATTAGGTTTGCTTTGCTTCCAGGGCTCAGGCTGGTACTAGTTTATTCTTTCCCCCATGCTGAGAAAGACCCAGAAGAGATGACACTTATCCAAGAATGGAGAACAGAGCCTACCCTTTGCTGCTGGGTTTGGTCACCTTGCAAAGGTACTAATGATAAATTCAGAGATTCAAAGAGACATTCGATACAGAAGTCTGTCTATTCAGAAGAAGTGTTTCTCCCTTAAGAATCAGGCACAGGTGATAAGGAGACTGGAGGATTTTTGTTTGCATTCATTTCTTTTGCTTTTAAGTTTCTGTTCTTGAAGACATCTTTGGAAAACAGGAATTTATTCAGGGCCTGTCACACAGCTGACAGTCTGCTGCTGCTATCAGGAGATACATCTCATTTCTGTTTGAGCTGGTTTGACAGACACTTGTAAGGTTCCTCCGCTTTATGTCTCAGCTCCAGGAGACATCCTTACAGAAACAGAGCATTCTATCTATTCCACTTGTGGCTAACATTATTATTATTTGTTCCTTATCTCAAACTATCAATACTTAGCAGTCTGTCCTGAGCCACACTGCTAACATTTCTTTCTCCTGTTTGCTAGATGAGCCTTGCCCTGTTATTAACTTCATTTTCCTGCACATAAAGCTGACTGGTGAGGCTCCTCAGGACATTACTGTCAAAATGATTTCTCAATAGAGAAGACTGTTTCTCCAAAATTGAGACTTTTTTCTGGGAAAATGGAATCAGTGTCCAGCACTCAATCTACCTCAAAGGCCAGGGTAGTTCAAGAGATATGTCACTCCAGAAATGTACATCTGCATCATAGCTCAAGGGTCAGCCATCACTATGTGATGTCCTAGGATAGGAAGTATTGAGTGGGAGGTAAACACACAAAAACAAGAAGGACCAAGGGATGTGCATATTATGTATCTGTGGACCTCTGTGGCAACCTCTGAACACGTAGCTTGAGATGAAACTTTAAGGTGAAATTTCAGCACTTTTTAACAAATGTTTTGGGGATGAAGGAAAGGAATCTGTGATCTGACTTCAAGCCATTTGACAATATTTAAATACTTTATACCACTAAGCTGTGATATATCCACAGTGCAACAGCTCAATCTGTGTACTATGCAAGTGTGGTCATATGGCTTTAAATCTAATCATGGCTTTGTCTTCCTTACTTATTCTTTGTAGGGAAAAAAACATTCGCTAGTTAAATTTTTTAACCTGTGTTGTGATTAAATTGTATCCTGAAGGGATACGATTTTCTGCAGAGCAGAAGTTATGACTTTCAGTTTCTGACTCGAGTCTAAAACATATTATGACCCTGAAGTCTCACCCGCCAGGATCCTGTAAGAACTTGTCCTGTCTCACATGCTTCAGAGGGTCAAACAGGGTTAAGGATAACTCAGGCAAAACCCTTCACTGTAGCCTCAACTCCACTGAATCCCCTCTGACAGCACTGAAAGTCACAACAAGAAAGAGAATTACATTCAACCTCCGAGAAGTCAGTACTTTTTGTAATCTAGTCCTTCATTTTGCCTGCTTAACAGTGCCCCAAGAAGCCATAGTTCATGTTCATGGAGAGAGGCAAAGAAGAGCCCATCTACAAAGCCGGCCAATCCCCACGAGAACAGCATGTTAGTTTGTCCACAGCAGATAGACACTCAAAGGACATTATCCTACTTATTCCCCTCTCCTTATTTACACAGAATACTAGGAGTTGGAAGGGACCTCAAAAGATCATCTAGTCCAACCCCACTGCCGCAGCAGGATTCCCTAGACCAGGTCACACAGAAGTGCATCCAAACAGGTTTTGAATATCTCCGGAGAAGGAGACTCCACAACCTCTCTGGGCAGTCTGTTTAGAGAGTTTTCATAGCAGGAAGGTATTTTGTTTATGTCACATAAACACAGGGTGTATTCAGATCACTTTTCCTGTGTGTTACACCAATCCTTTCCTCTTTGAAACTTTCATCCCTAAAGAAGATCCTATCAAGCTCAGGGACAAAACGCTGTGTGAAGATAGTCTGAACAAAAGCTTCTCTTTTCTTTTCCTGGGCTATTACTGTACTTAGCTCACAGGAACATTTTATATAAATGATTAAAAAAATTGCAGTTATGCTTCCAAAGAATTAAAGAAAGTACTAAGTGGCTTTGGGACTTCTTTTGATCTGCTTTTGGCAAGACATGGAAACTTAGCTGATGGTGTCCTTGAGGGTATTTTCTAAGGCCAAGTGTTGTGGTTTAACCCTAGCCAGCAAATAAAACCACAAAGCCACAAGCTTACTCCTCCTTCTCCCTCCCAGCGGAGCAGGAAGGAGAATCAAAAATTAAAAAAAGAGTAAAACTCCTGGGTGAGATAAGAAAGGTTTAATAACTAAAATAAAATAGAATTTTAAAGTAATATATAATAATAATAATATAATGAAAAGGAAGATAACAAAAAGGCAAATAAAATCTCAGAGAAGACCAGGGATGCACAGTGCAATTGCTTACCACCCGCTAACTGATGCCTGAGCAGCAATTGGCACCTGCCAGGCAACTGCCCCCAGTTTATATACTGAGCATGATGTCCTGTGGTATGGAATATCCCTTTGGTTAGGTCAGGTCACCTGTCCTGGCCATGCTCCCTCCCAGCTTCTTGTGTACCTGCTTGCTGGCAGAGCATGGGAAACTGAAAAGCTTAGGATAAGCCCTGCTCAGCAACAGCTAAAACACCAGCGTCTTATCAACAGTATTCTCACACTAAATCCAAAACACAGCATTGCACCAGCAACTAGGAAAAAAAAAAACAAACCTCTGTCCCAGCTGAATCCAAGACATCAAAACACAAGAATGTTTTCCTAGCACAGCCTGAAGAATGGAAGATACAACAAAATGTGGCAGGTGCTGCATGGCAGAACTGTAGATCAAAACAGTTCCCTCAGTATTAGTGTCCACCTTTTTATTCTTCTCTTGCTTTGTCCTGCATTCCTAAGCAGCCAGGCATATACAACTTCTAGTTTTATGAAATGCATGGCAGTGGCAACACAATCATAGTTTCACCAAAGCTGGGTGAACTGAGGTCAACTAGTAGTGCAGCTACCCCTACACACACACACAGACACATTCACTCTCTCTTGCATTCTCAGTGGGTCACACAAAGTATTGACCACATGCACTATAGCACCCAGCTTAGACTAAAGGTAACTAACTTGACTGCCAGATTAACACAATTAATACTAAGGAATTTTACCTGAAGCCAAAACATCCAGAGTGCAAATGCTGCTGAATTTACATTTTCCCAGAATGTAGAGTTTGCAGCAGTAGAAAGTATGATAAAGGTTTGGTTACTGTATTGTGCTAAACCCATTGTTCCCCAGCTCCCATGCCTATGCCAAACACAAGCTATTTTTTCCCTTTTGAACCAACCTGAATTTAGCATTTATGTTGGTAATACTATTGCCTTTCATGTAGTGGTTTTTTTTCTAGAGGACTGTATCTACCTTGTTAACTTCTAAAAAATAAATTCTAGGCATGAATAAGATCTCTGTGGGATGTGTTTCTCATACCCCACACACATATTAAAAGGAACTTTGATCATAATCTCACTGTAACTCTTCTTCACTGTGAACCACGCCATCTGGGACAAGGGGATCACAACAAGACTTGACATTAGATAATTATTTAGAAATATAGTGATCATCTATGAAAAATATGGTCAATCTAAAGATGGACATGAAAAGTCAGTTATTCCATTGCTAGAGCAGGATTTGAAGAAGCAGTTTCCGGATTATGCAGAAAATGACACATAATGCTACATGACAAAGAAGAAAATAAATACTGAAAAGTACTCAGCATCACTCCATGGACTGAATGAGGCAGAGTTCCCACAGGAATAAAGACACATTTCCACATGTTCAAAAAAAATCTTCTACTGCTCATTCACACAAAGATGGCATCTGGAGTGTCCCGTTTCTGACTGCATAACTTTAAAATGGGAACTCTCTATGGCCTACCAAAAAGCATAAAAAGGGAGAACTATTTCTAAATATATTAAGAGTTTAAATATCGAGAAAACAAAAACATTATTCATAGTACTACAAAATGGAACAGGACCTGGAGTTTGTGAAGAAGATGAGTCTAAGTAAAAGCTCACAAACAGCTTCACAAGCAAATCAATCTTACTTCTTCTTGTAATGATAATCCATCAGCACACACCATACCTGAGTCTTAATCCATTATCATCATGACTTCAAAAGACCAGACCTGAAAGCAGTGTAATAAACAAAAACTGAACAATAGGTAGTTTAGGTGAAGAAAACTTCCTGCCAACAAGGTCAGGATAGAGAGCCTTAAAATTGTAGTGCTCTTTCACTAAGGTTCATGCAAAGGAATCACCCAATTCTTATTCCACAGATCTATCACTGCCCTGTAATTTAAAAGCAAGTGAAAATCAGCATTAATCAGATCAGTGTGTGTTAAACAGACAACATGCATAGTAAGACAACAACATATTATAAATCCGTTTAGTAGAGCACCCTTCAGAACGAGCTTTCTGCTCACTTCTACAGGATACTGTAGTGCCAAGAACCTTAACAATACAACTTACAGCTCAATTATATGACATGGATTTTTCAACTAGAGTCATCAGAAATATCACCTAAATGTACTTCAAACTAGCTTATTATTGACATGATGCCCTGGATACAACACACCCCAGATAGCCATTGTCATTAGTGGAACTGCTCTGACATTCTTTGGTGTAACTCATAAGCACAGTTATCGTCTACTTCAGTAATTCATAAAGCAACATACCTCTTCTATGAGAGATGGGAAGGAAGAATGAGAAAATCCTTCTCTGCTGCTTCGGATGTTTATTCAGCATGGTTATCCATGGAGATGCATCTGGCTTGGCAAGTGTCTGTAAATTGCGGAAGGAGGATTCATCTCCACCAACAGTGGGTAGGTAGCATACATTGAATTTATTAACGCTATTTATTAGAAGCATGGCCTCTGCTAGTTATGTACTAGCAGCATGGTACAATCCCGAGGAGGCATCTTCTGGCTTTACTGTTTCACGTGCATTGTGTAGCCCATGTCCTCTACATAGAACAGGGCAGTACTCCAAAGGAAGGCAAATTTTTCAGAAGCTGAACTGACTGAAATGTATGTTTTCCTTTCTAAAATCCAACTCCCACAGCTACGTAAATCCAAACAGGTGGAAAGGAGACAGCAACAAGTCTGCACCCTCTAAATAAGAAATTAAATGGCCTTTTGTGAACATAAAAGAAAGGACCACAAAGATGATTAAGGGGATGGAACATCTTCCTTATGAGGAAAGGCAGAGGGAGCTGGGTCTCTTTAGCATGGAGGAGACTAAGGGGTGACCTCATCTATGCTTTTAAATATGTGAAGGGTGGGTGTCAGGAGGATGGGGTCAAGCTTTTCTCAGTGAAGCCCAGTGACAAGACAAGGGGCAATGGCTGTAAGCTGAAGCATAGGAGATTCCGTGTGAATACAAGAAAATTTTTTTTCCCAGTTCAGGTGCCAGAGCACTAGAACAGACTGCCCAGAGAGGCTGTGGAGTCTCCTATGGAGATATTCAAAACCCACCTGGATGCATTCCTGTGTCATCTACTCTAGGGGATCCTGCTCTGGCAGGGGGTTGGACTAGATGATCTTTCGAGGTCCCTTCTAACTCCTAACACTCTGTAATTCTGTGACCATGTCAAGAAGGCCATACCACCATGTTATAGGTCTTTTTATAATGAGAAGCACAGATGCCTTCACACACAACCACTTCTCGCTCAATTTAAAAAGCCTATGTCTACTTCTCACCTTCACTTATGTAAAACACACCAACCACGGAGGTAAAGGGCTTTTACCTATAACAAAACAGACATTACAACTAATAACACAATTAGGTCCTAAGTCTGGAAGTCAGCTAATCTGTACACATACCAAGATATCTAGGAATATCAAATGGGTGGAAAACAAACTGATATTTCAAAATTATAACCCATATTGTCATGATCATACAGGTCAGATTTACCAGAGAAAAAATCAGTGAGAATGATGGAAGAGCTTTGTACATGCAATTCGTCCATCAAATCTGTATCTGGCATTTGAACACATGCACAGATATTCCTATACTAAAGGGGAGGGGGGCTAGGGAAGTTTTTATTTGTCTCTGAATGCCTAGTGGACAATGTCTTCTAGATTCAGCAACCTGTTAACCTGCTGCATTTTTACAAGTGCAAGGTGAGAATTCTAAACCAAGTATCTTCAGCAGCTTCCAAACATCCACACTGTCACATAATGATAACCATGATCTTCCTTGTTGGCTTACTAATTACTGCATATATTTGCCTGGTCCTCAAAGCCTAAGTTTATCCTGCCAGGTAACTAAGAAGAAAGAAACAAAACAATTTGTAGGACAGTTATTTATATGTCATAGTGCAGAAGTAAAAAGCAGGGGAAAATATTTCCTTTTCCTTCCCAACCTGAACCACGTAACAGAGTGTTTTAGTGCAGCTCTATATGTGCAGCTGTGTTGAATAGAGTGAATCTCAATCACTGAGACGGAAACCACTGCAGATCACAACAAAAGTGGCTGGCATGCAAAGATCTTAAATGCTGGAGAGAAGCCAGCAGTCAGTCATCAGAAATCAATAAAAAAACACTCCATAGCTCGAGTTACATCTTATCCAGTATGGCCTTGTATAAATTAGGTGTGGGTCTTTGGTAAAATACACCCTCTTCTCAAAGCAATCTGAAAATCACTAACTAAATTGGACTTGGACAGCACAGTGTTATAAATATAGAGACCTTCAGAACCGGGTCAATTGCCCTAAAAAACTGTTGTTCACAGGGAGACACAGGCATTAACCCTTAAAGCAAATGCTTTGTGTAGACAGACTTTAGCATCCAACTCACACTAAATTCACTGATTTGCTGATAAAAATCTGTTCCAGAAAAAAGGTTTACCATTTAGTAAGACCTTAAACATATTTTGAACCACCATGCTTGATGCTCATATATGTTCATATACAAGCTCTGAAGATAAGCATGCATAGCACTTTTAGCTCTGGGAGTCAAGAATAATGGACACTAGGCTAGGTTGGCAGCAATGTGTGGTCAAAGTGAGTCCACAAACAAATAGAAATGCATTCCATGCATCAATCAGGATAACAATGGCTAACCCAAGAGGCCTTCTACCACTGGCTATATCAGTCATGAGCCCATCAAATACTGTTGTTAACAGAGATTTTTGACCTCTGAAATAGCTTATCAAAGAATCCATCAGCATCTCCATTACTTGGTTGCTTTAAATCTATTGCCTGTATGAAAGGGAAAGAAAAATCTCACTGTAGCTTAAGTGCAGATATCAGTCTTAAGATAGAAATTTTTGGCTAAAATTTGATGGCCTGCTATAGACCAGATTAGATTATCATGATTATCCCTTCTGGCCTTAATCCATGAATATTTAATAAAAAATGAATTAAAATCAAAAGCTGTCATGTCTCTTTTATGCTGCTGCATTAAGATGAATTATCAGGATCTGTTATGCAAAATATTTCAATACGATCTTACAGAACAATTCTTCAATACAGTAATATGTCTGTGGACAGGCCCAGAAATGCCCTTCATTTTTCAAATTATAAAATATCTCTCTCTTCCAACTCAAGCTTCAATGTTCATAACTTACTACTCCTAATGTTGCACTATATACCTGAAAGCATAAATGAAAAAATAATCTGCTCTCTGAAATTTCCCAGATCACAGCTCCAAGCAGATGTTTGCATCTTACTGGGTAATGCATGCTATTTGTTTCTGCCTGATGATATCACAAGCAGAGAAGGGACACTTTGTTGGCTCTGAAGCCAAGCAAATCTCTCAGACTGTCTGTGGATTTGCTAAATGAGATAAGGTTCCCAAAATCTCTTATATGTGAAGTCAAAGAACGGCATATTCCTTAAACCAACACAAGGACTATATTCTGTGTGAGAGCAGCATAACAAGGCCAAAGAATTTGCAGTTTGTAGAGGTTAGTGGAAATATCTCATATCATTTTGCCCTTTTCTCCACCCATCTTTCTCTATGCACAGTCATATTTAATTTTTTCCACTTCCTCCTGTCATCAGCTTTCCACGCCATCTGTAACTCAGCTTTCCCTTGTGCTATCTCTTGATAGCTGACCTAAGTTGAAACAGGAAACCAACAAATTCTGTGGTTCTGTCAGACTTTAAAACCCACAGTACTTCTGCGGTTGACCACAGAATGGACAAAAATCCATTAATGTGTGCACAGTCCTTCTGGAAACAATGCTTCATCTAATCAGCTTTGTAGCAACTCCAGTAGCAACCCCAGTGACAGCCATGATGATAGCTGCTGTGTAGTGAAAGAGCATTAACAGCAGTTTACATTTATATTTTCTGCTGTACCAGAGGATTTTTTATTTAATTTCAATTCTTCATTACATAAGGTCTGATTGAAAGTAACAAACCTAAAAGGAAAGTGATCTCATTTAATGTAGTGCTTGGTTACACTTCATTTTTAAAGGTTGCTTTCACTTCATTTTATGTAACTTTTTTTTTGATGAAAAGTAGTAAGGGGTTTTTATTTAAAATCCTGCTCAGCCAGTTGATATGCCTCACTACCAGAAAGTGCAAACAGTGAAGGAATTATGGGCTTCATTTATCTTTCCCTTTTTATCAGCAGTGTACTACGTTAAGAAACTCACTTATTCTGAGTGCTGTTGGCTCACATTCTTTTGTAGCTGGCAGATGTTACATTGCAATGATTGATCATTGTGTACTGCTGCAGTGCTATGAGAAGCAAATGAATAGCAAATGAAAAAGTGTCTCTGGGAAAGGAAGTCCAGAATATGCCCAGTTTAAGACTAATTACAATAGTGCTTATCACCGAAGACTCGTGAAATATAGACTAGAAGCGTAATGACAAGCAGCCTGGTTGTTACACATCACAAGTACTGTTATTAACAAAAAAAGACAAACCTCAACACCCATATAAAGTGGGTAAAATTATCTTCATTTTGTAGACAACTTAAGACAAAGAGATTAAACAATTCAAGTAAAGCGATGTGCAAGTCAGTGGCAGAGTTAGGAATACAATGCCAGGGTCTTCACTCCATGCCAAGTGCTTTTGTCACTGGGACACTGCCCTAAGACGATAAGAAGGCTCCAGCCTAATAGCAATTAAGACATCCCATAGTTTCTGCTTGCAAGCAGGATTTGGAGCAGCTTTACATGCTCATTACAGTGCAAGAGGTGGTTTGTATCGGTCCCTGCTCTCCAGATCATGCAGAGGTCATGACCAATTCTTTCCTCTCTTTTTACTCTTCAGTTTGATAGTTACCTCCTCAGGGATTATTAAATATGGTCATACTATAAATTTCAAAAAGCAGAAAAGTTCACGGATTTTTCCACTGGGAGGACATTGCACAGTCAAACGACAAAAATATGATTCCTGCATGTTACTTCCTGAACACAACCCCATTGTTACACAGCCAGTCAATCTCACTCAGAGTTCCTATCTTGCAAGACAGAATAACATAAAAAGAAGAATTAGTACTAGTGATCTACTGGTGGAATGGGAGAAGAACAGGCAATAAATAGATAAAAAAGCCTACATCAAACACTTTCTGAGAAGTGAGATGTAAACCATGGGCAATAATGGACAACTGAACAGATGGGTTATTATCTATACTGAAGTATTTCCACAGGTGAATGGCTTTACTGGTTTATCAAGACTGGCACTTTGCTCTCAACAGTGATGATTACTGAATTCTCACCAGTATGTGATGGTAGTTTACCATTTTGAGTCAAGGAATGCACACACTCTTGAAACTTTTCCAGTGCATTTTGGTTTGAAAACACGATAAAGCTAATTTTAAGCCTAGGTTCAGATTAAAGTCACCAACAGACTGCAAAGTCTACGTAAACAGATTTTGATGTAAACAAAGCATCAAAAAGTAAGCAGAGCAGATACCAAGAAAATCACTGAAGGTGTTGCTCCTAAACTAGCAATCCTAGAGGAAGAATTTTACCTTTGTCCCCATATATCCACTGCCCGAGTCTTCCACTGGGACCCTCCAAAAGAGAGATATACCCAGTTAGCTTCAGTTTTCCCTTTTGCCAGCACAGATGAGAGATATACAAAGTCAGGCTGAGGAAAATGGAGGCCAGGAAACAGAAATTATTTTGATTAGAAAAAAACAATACCAGAATGGGGGAACTCTTTTCTAAAGGTTATCTCACATGAAGAATTCGGCTGATCCAGCCGGACATATTTTCCCTACCATATTTCAAGAGCTAGGACAAGGACTGAAATTTTCCGCCATGTTTCATTTTGATTTCTAACCTGACCAAGGAGTAACTTCAATCCTTTCGTATTTCTCCACATTGCTAAAACCTTCAATAATGATGTTTGAACCAATTTTATCCCCTTAATGATGCTTACACTGTAAGAGCATCCCAGGGCCAAAACTATCACTTCCCCCTGACTTATTAAGGGCGGACGGGAGTGTGAGTAATGTTTCATCACAACATCTTGTATAGCTGAACCATTTTTTTCTGTTTGTGTACACAGAAAGAGTCAGGTGTGGAACTGTTAAATTGGATTTAAAATGCTTTGACAGATGTTACATTTTAAATGGGATTAACCTCTCCCTTCAACCTCCAAAGTCTGAACAAATTATTAAATATAACCTACAATGATACCAACAACAAACAGATAGAATCCACTAGGTGAAAACTTCAGTGACATAGCCTTAAGCAACACACAGCTAGACAGGGAGCAGAGAAGAAAAATGGTATGGATAATTATGAAATATATTAGTAGACTCAGCCAGGAACAGAACTGCCATGCTCCATTAAAAAGATGTAAAGACATGTGGCAGCAAGCTCTGATGCACCAGGTGTAGTATGGGAAAACCAGAAGAATGGTATTTCTTCAAGAGCAGAAGCCCCAGGGAAGAAATAAGGTTGTGTCAGACTCCCAGGCAGTCTGCTGGGAAATCTATCTTTCCTACCCATCTAATTTTTCTCTCTTGCAACAGCAGAAGGAAACTCTGTGGAGGCAGCTTATATTTAAGATTGATCAGAAAACAATACTTCTCTGTCAAACAGGCAAGGCTTTGAAACAAGTTTTCATTGCACATTGAAAGAAGATGTGTATTTTTAATTATTTTAGATGCGGGAGGGGCTGTTCTTTACCAGAACCTTCAGCTATTCATGAGGTATGTCAGCTGCATGGATTTGTGAGAACTTCAGATTTTAGGCCAATGTCCTAAGCACTAAGCTACTGGCCACACTGGCAAGCGGTGGTTCATTGTCCTGTTGTGGCCTGACTCAAATTCCATACCAGAAATTCCCCAGACAAAATAATTTAGTCAAAATTCATTTATCTCTGTGAAGAACTTTATATTGACTTCTCTAACAAAAGATACTTTGCTCTAGATGTCCTGCTTGGGCTTCTCATGAACCAAAAATACCTTCATTTTCAATAGCTAAAAGATAAATCCCTGCTCTTACCAACATCCATGTCTCTGCTATAGTCATTTCCAGACAAATCAGACAAAATAGGGCAAAGGCTATCACTGCCTTGGAAGTTCCACTCCATGACTTACTTTCTTCCTGCTGCTGCTCCTAGAGACAAATGATTTCAAAAGCCATATTTCTTCAAAGGTTGAAACTCCCTTCCTAAAAACAACAAAACAGAATAATCTTTAAAGGAAAAAATCCAGAATATAGCTTCTGCATCAGTGCTATTAGCATCTTCTGTTTTCTTTCTTTGACCTTCTCAAGCTTTGTCCTCTCTTCCCTCTGCCTGCCTGAAAAGTGTGCTGCGCTTTTCATACCCTTACTCATTCAACTTCACAAGAAAGGGTCCATGTTTCTCTCTGTTTTAAAAATGGCAAGCAGGCAGCTAGTAAAAAAACCCCAAAACCAAACACAAACCAACCAAACAAACAAAAAAACCACCAGCAACAAAAAGCTAGTATTTCTGAAATATCTGGCCAACACAACATAGGGCCTTTCATAGCTACCTTCGTAAGCGACAGGTTGTCCTCCTTATGAGAAGGGTGTAGGGTAAGCTGAGCAAATATCCACAGGCACAAAACCACACACACTGCCTGGCCTCACCACTGGTTGTTTCTGAAGGTCAAGAAATCTCTGAGCCCTGCAGACTTGACTGCCACTTCTACAAGGAGGGCCATTAGGCAGAAAACAGAAAAAGGAGGATCTTATGTGTCTGTGTAGGATAGCAAAGAGCTGGAGAAGACACAGGGTTACCCTGGATCCAACAAAATGTAGGAATGAGAGGAGTCCTCTAAGCACCTGTCTGCCCTTGTGAGGGCACAAAGACCCCACCACTTCAAATCTGCCCATAATGTATTTCATATCTGTAAACAAGTTTTTCTCCAGCAACGGTGGTTCTTGGCTTAAGGGAAGCCTTTCTGGGGGGCTAAAAATCAGGTGAGAGTCATCAATATACTGTAACTGAAGAGCTAGGTCTCTGTGCGTGCAAAGTACACTTCTAGCCAAGAATGTGTTGCATATCTTTTTCTAGCACTCTGAAAATAACTTATCAGTGAGATGATGCAATTAATCCACTAGCTCAAAGTGGTAGGAACTGAGCCATGCCTATGATCTACAGTGAGGCAGTTACACAGGTTCTGTAGAAACCAGGCAATATAAAATATTAATTGCACAACAAAGGTAGTGAAAAATGAAAATAATTATTTTATTATGTTTCAGGAACTTCTCATAAGAAATTCATCTGATGGTGTTCACTTTTCTGTTGGCAGGCTACCACATCATAGGTGTTATGTGGAGTATATTCATGTGAATGTCTGAAAAATAATTTAATTGCAAAATTGAATTTGTTTCATGTTCAGGCTTTGCAATTGTGTCTTCTGTTAAGGGGTTAGCATTAGCTATTAAAATGCTAGGCTTTGAAACTACCTACACTTGATATAGATATGGAAGAAAGAAAATCTTCCGATTAAAGGAAAAGTTCAGGTCATCTAATTTTAAAAAAAATAAAATGAAAAACAAAAATCATAGTGTAAGTGACCAACTATCTAGTTTTAAGATTCAGTTCCAGTACAGGAATAAAAATTCCCAGTGAAGAGTCATAAGATATTCATGCGTAGATATTTGTTTTTACAAAAGATTTAACGTATCTAATAGTCAAATTCATTTAAAGCAGCAGTCTCCTAGAAAATAATTTGCAACAGGAAAAGGGTCTTCATTTGTAAAATAGATTGTACTTTGTGAATTGTTTCTCCAGATGAAATTTCCATTTTGAGTAACTAATTTAATTTTTTCCTCACTCTCCCATGTTCTTTGCTTCTCCCCCTGCAAAAACAGAAAAGAAGTTCTCTTCCTTCCTACACAGGAAAATACATAAAGCCAAGACTGTTTATTACCTGACATGTACCAATTTGAAAATATAAGAAAAGAATGTATTTTTAAAACAATAAATTTCCAGTATGTTTACCCCTTGCTTAAACAAACAGAGCTGGAGTTTGCAAGAAATATTAAAGTTAATTTAAATTGCAAATCTGACCTTATTAAAATGGCTTTTCAGAGAGCTATAAACAAACAGTGTGTGAGCTGGTAACATAGCCAAAATAACAGTACATTCTCAACTAGTATGATAATTAAAGTAAAAAAATATTGTTTTCACAGTTCTGAAAATCTCAGAAGGGGAGGAAGAGTGGGGAAAATGTTTTAAGGAAAATCTCAAGGTTGGGGGGGAAAAAGTATTCCAGCTGGAGGTCTCATTTAAGAATTCTTAGAACATTTACTCTTTCAAACTTAAAATAAATTCTGATGAACAGCTTGAAAACGTTATTAAGCACTTAGTAATTTAATGCGTTTTGAATACTTTTCTCCTACAGCTACTACATTGCCTCTCTATGTTTGAAGCACAACCATTAAGATTTACTGCATTTTCTGTGAGAATAAAAATGAAGCAATTAAGACTCTGCTTGTATCTGCAATGGATGTGGAGAGCTAATAAATTTCAGAATTAAAAGCCAGCAGATAAGCTGGGCTGGTTTCTTGGTTTATGGAAAATCTATACCTGAAGGTCTATTTAAACCAGTGTATTGTTAGCAACCAAATTGTTTCTTTTTGCTTAGAAAAATAATACAGGCTCCAGAAGACCAGGGAAATTAGATGGAGCAGAGTTGAAACTCAACAGGATACTTCTACCCCCAAAATGGCTTACACCGTTATGGCTTTTTGGTACTGCATGCATGGCTCCCAGAAAGTGTAAAGCAGTACTAACTTTCAGTGTGTAGGTGTTCTTTGATTACAAATGTGTTTTAATTCATGCCCATTTTACTCATTGTCACAGAGGTACCCATAAAATAGACAGCAATAGCTACCAAAAATGTGGATTTATTGCAAACAAAATTACTTGGCACTCCATCTGACAGAGTTAACCCACAAGTTTAGATGTCAGTTGGGAATACACTACTACACCACCAAGTCTTAAGCTTTAAAGATTTTTTTCGAGAGAGATGAGCCACAATGTGCATGCACACACTTATATAAAAGGGAAAACCTCCCACTCAAAGGCACTCAAAATATACACTCACTAAAGGTGAGGTAAGGATTCCCTCAATTAACATAAGTATCCTTAGATGGCATCCCAAAGGTTCCAACTGCAACCACTTATGTTGCAAAGACCAACCCAAAGTGGTCCTTTAGCAGATCTCCATTTATACCCTAGTTGAGGGTGCTCTGGTCAGTTTCAGGGACAAACCCACAACATAAGAGCTCAGACACTGAGGAGCTGAATGGGTGGCTCAATTGCCACGAGGTGCCAAAGTGATGCTTTTTGGGCCTCTGGCAGTTAGTATTTTGTTAGTATTTTGTAAGACTGGATTTGATTGTCAGTTGCTTTCCCATTTAAGTAGAGCACGATGGGAGGGAATAGCAGTGTACAGAGTCAAGGTGCTATTTCGCGTGGCTTCGCAAGCACAAAATCTCCTAAAACTCTCCAACAAGCAGAGCCACACATTCTTCACTATTTAGAGCTGTGCTTTGAAACTCATCACCTAGCCTCCAACAGAAATTTCTTTCAGTCCTTTTAACTGTAGCAAATACAGTATGGCAGTTCTTTGCAGATACTCATACTCATGTCTGAGCCTTGAGGAAGTTTCTGGATCTCCAGGGAGAAGGACTTACATGAGACTTCTCCCTTTCACTGCCTCTGCTTGGGATGAAAATATCAGAATGCTCACAATTTGCAACAATTCAGTGCTTTCCACATTTGGATGAACTAAGTGGAAATGTAAAACAGGCAAAGGTGAAACAGATGATAACTAACTATTGGAAATCTTGAAAAAAGTTATCAGACCCAGCATAGACTCTGCATTAGGTTTGTGGCAGGTCTGTCTGTTTGCAAGGGAACTCCCCAAATTACTTAATCTGCTGCAGGAGTCCAAACAACAGTAACCAAAATTGTTTCTGCGGATCATTCTTTTACAGGGTACTTTTTTGGCTAAAAACATCCTGGCTTCAGTCATCAGCTTTATATAACACTGAACTAAAAAATGAGTCATTTCCCACCAAAATAAAGAGGCAGCATACAGCTGGAAGACAGACATGCTAGAAGCTGTAGGGCTGCAAAGATATTATTTTGTGTAACTGTAGTATTTCTTTTCCCAGGATCCTTCTCAATTTAAGCTTCAAGTCCCCTGTCAGCCACATGCAAAACCTGGAAACCTTAGTTTATAAGATTATGTGGATCTGACAAATGTGTTTGCTTTCTCTAGTTCCTGTATACATAGAACTTGGATCTACTTCAACTGAGACTGGAGACTGACCTCTCAGCATGAGGCTCCAGTCGAATTGCAAGCTCGGGAGCACAGGTCTGTAGTCAATTCCAACCTGCAGTTCCTCTGTACTGTTTTTCCGGCCCCTTCACTACACTGCCTTCTACCTCACCCGTTACTGTGTCACAAAATGTTGGTCTAAAGACTTCAAGCTTTCAGACTGTTCCAAGCTTCTGGTTACTTCTGGCATAAAAACAAGGGTCACAGTTTTGTAAGATGCAAACTTTGATCTGTATAACAGGATCAAAGTTACTGAATGCTAACAGTGAATTCAAAAATTCAAGTACCCACTGCGTGACATGGGAGCTAAGACTCCTGCCTAGCTTCTTATGCTATAAATTCTGCCTGGGTATTCTTCCCTATCTGGAAGAGTCTTCAGTTCCTGTTGGCATCTGAAAAATAATAGCCTCCTTTCCGGATCAAGAAAAGAAATTATCATTTAGAAGAGACATGCCCTCTCCCCCAACTCTTTGGCTAAGGAAGGAGAAAGCAGCACACAGACGCACGCACGCCAGTGCCAGACATGCAGGAACATGAGCCACTTGGGGATAGATCCAAGGACTGTGATGAGGACAAATATAACAGGAGCTAAAGCCTCAGCTAAGAACACGCTACCTGTATCCGTATCATTATTATGAAGGAAATTCAGCATAAGAGAGTATTTTCAATACTATAGCAGATGAATGATTGTTATGGAAGATACTATATTTTAGGGGATGACATTACTAAGAGAAGCCATCATACATCTTTAGCTCCATCTCCTTTATACCTTTTTTGTCCTGTGTTACCAGGCAAATCTGAAGTAACCCAAGCGGGACTATTAAATACATATCCAACATTAGTTTCATCTTTTTAAGAGGAAAAAAAGAAGATATTCAAAATTAGGACTGCAGGTATGACAGATGTGACTACATGACTCAGCATATACTCTGTCACATCAAGGGTCTCAGGGATGTAACTGATATTATCCAGACAGTTCTGAGTACAAGTCTTGGAAGCTGTACAAAGTAGAAGTGCCTTAGTGACAGTCATATTCAGCTTCTGCATTCATGACACAAAGTAAATATGATGGGATTTGAGGGGAAAGACCACCTTATTGATGTAACCATCTGAATTCTAGTTTAGCTTCCCAATAAAGTTGATCTCATTCTAGGCTGGGGAATTTTTCACATGGGAAAAAGTGAAGATAGACGTTCCTGGGCTGGTAACTTCCATTGATTGTTTCCATTTGTCAGTGTGAAAAGCAGTCAAACAGCAACAAAAGATTTCCTTTTCATGGTTTTCCTTCAGCTGAAAAATTACTCCTCCTTCCAAGCAGGATGTCCAGCAGATTAAAAAACAGTATAAAGTTTCCCTCAGCCACAGATAACATTTGTATTACTAACTATCCAAGCAGATAGCCCAACTGTTTTCTGACATGTTAGACTACAGAATGGGGATACACACGTCATTATTAGGGTTATGCCAGTTAGGCCATGTGATGGTTATCAAAGAGGTGATGAAGTCAAAAAGAGAAAGATGCTGAAGTCAGGCTTTCAGAGGTAAGACAGTCCTGAACAGTGAATTTAATCTGCAGGTTCGTATTTGGTCCTCTCCTCTCTCAGTCTTTTGCCTGACATCAAAGGTCCTTCCCCACCTCTGCTGCCAGGCTCCCAGCCTAATCAACACCAGATTTTTGCCCCACCTGCATTTACATCACAGTTACCCCACAGCACCACTACTTAGAGAGTCACAGAGAGTTCACAGGTGAAATCACACTGCATAGCTCTGACTGGAACACCTTTTCTGAGAATAGCAACAGGTGACTAATCAGTCACTTGAAAGAAATACAAGGCAATGGAAAATGCTCAGAGAGATGCAGAATTGCAGCTTAAAACCATAACTACTTGTGCCCTGAGCATGGAAAATGAATTATTGCTTTCCCCTTTGCAGCAGTCTTTTATGTATATTAGAAGATCAAACAGCTACACATCCATTTTTTCCCTCAAAACCCATGTTTCTCTAGGCTGTTGATTAGTTCCATTGCTCTTTTCTTCAATTACATCCACATGCTTATTTACAAATATACAATTTACACTAATAATAGTAGTAGATGGGTTGACCAGTCTCTCCAAACTGAGCTCTCAAGCCTGAATTCGCTACTTGGACTTCAAGTTTAAAGGGAGAGAATTGTTTCTACTGTCAATAGGTATAACAATACACAACAAACCTCTCTGGAGTTGTTTCTAGGACTATTCCATAAAATGATTCATCTGAAGCAGAGACACATGAGAACTGAAATATTTGAAATGTGAAAATGTGAAATATTTAACTTAGAGTCAAATAGAATAGAATATTTCAATTTGAAGACAGACCTACAGCTATCATTTCATCCAACTGCCTGACTACTTCTGGGCTGACCAAAAGTTAAAGCAAATTATTAAGGGCATTGTCCAAATGCCTCTTAAACACTGACAGGCATGGAGCATTGTCCACCTGATTTATAGGGCCAATAGCACTCTGAGTTTAGACCAATGATACCAGATCTGTCTGAAGGAGAAACGACTCCCTAGAACACATGGTGTCTGCATAGCCCAGTGTCTGGGCACACCACTCTGGAAATAAGGGAGCCCATTGTCTGAACCTAAAGTGGCCCAAGCCTGGCCCACAGATGTCCCTGAAGATACATTTAAAACCTGTCTTCAACTTTTAAGGCTGTTACAACCCCCTTTATTCAGAACCCTGCCCCAGAAGGCACTAACTGGCTCAGAGGTGATATGAGTGAAACCAGCTGTATGGTTTGCCCTGCATACTAAAACTGCTTCTGAGATGAAAACACTGAAAGCACTGTGACTATCAAAACAAACATCTCTGTCACCTCTCAGGGCATGTGCTGTCTGTCCTACAAGCTAATTTGTGTTTGCAGAGATCCAGGAGTGAGAGAAATACTGTTTCCTCCACAGTGCTTCCCTCCCCTCCTTAGATATAATAATAGTAGTAATTCACTGTGAGAATGTACAAGTACACAGGTTAGAAAAGCTCTGCATGTGAATCCCTACAGAGAAAGTTTTTCTGGTTGATATTATAAACTGAGCCATATTCCTTATTCTTATTAAATTATAAATCATCTACCAACATACTTCTTTCCTACTCTCCCACCTCCTTCATGCTGCCCCTGCACCAGATTGATGGATACCAGAAGTGAAGACCAAAATGAATCTTCCAAAATAAACTCAGAAAGCACATTTTGCAAAGAGCACTGAAAGTGATTTCAAGCACAGGCAAAAATGAAAAATAAAATTCTACCTCATAGGAGCAAATTGCAAATATCCATTGCCAGGACATCATACACACAACATGCCAAAAAATAAGCTGAAACATTAGATTCACAAGCAGCCACATGCAACAGCTGTGACCATTTCTCTGTTACTGCATTGGATAATTAGTTATCAGACCAGGAAGAACATCAGGTGACATATGAAGGAGGCATTGCAACATTTACATCTCTGTTTCTTACTTCATAGGGTTGTCTGAATTCAGACAATTATCCAGCAAATAGAACACACTAGTTAAAGGCTAAGGGATAATATTCAGCTAGTCTATAGCCTGCAGTAGGTAAAAATACCAGCAGAAAGAAAATTCACCTTAACTAAGTCAATTACTGGTTTTTAATAGAACTGGAAATACATTAAAGGTACAGTACACATATGCTATATAGCAGGTACATGTCACACAGGTCGTTAAGGAAACATTGTCACTGTTCTGGTGGAAACCCTCAGAAAATTGAAGGGACCACTTGCAAAAAGCCACAACAGTCATAACCTTACATCTCAAGAACTGAGTCAAGTATGAACACCCCAAGATAACTGTTTGACACCAAAGAAAGGATGCTCATGTGTAAAAGGGAGAGAGGCACAGACTCGTAAGGAGATCTGCTGTTGTTTGAGTTCCCCAAGCATCAGGACAAGAAGTCCTGATATCCTGCAACTAGCTAAGCAAAATTTGACATTCAAAGAGTTTGGGGTAAGAAAAGTCCTGGAAGATTGACGGGAATTACTTTTAAAAGTACTAATTATAAGGCAAATAGAGTTACTGTTAGATTAATAAAGCAATAGCTCAAGCCCTGAAATAAAGCCAAGCTGCCACATGCTCATTTTGTGGAGAAAATCTGACTCAGATATTAGTCTCAGGTGGCTGGAGAGTTCAGTGAGGAGTAAGATTAGGACAGACTGACCTGGAGGGCTATCTAAAAATTACTCCAGAAAGTTAGTTCAGCTTTGATGGTCAGCAAGAGAGTTAGTAGGACACGATGTTTCTTTCCACAAGGACTAGGCAAAAAAGGTTAGTACTAAGCACTGTTTTAATAGAGGGAGAGCTAACAGGTGAGGATTTGACATTTCAGAGTATAGAGTCAGAGAAGCTTCCTTCTGTAGAACCAATGGGAATTTCAAGCAGCAAGAGCTAAACCTCTCCCAAGCCCATCAGGCAAATATTTGAAAGAATAATGGCACAATAAATGTGTCAGTTTATAGCCTCAGCTAATGAGCAGGCTTCAGCACCTACAGCTCTGACATAACTGAAAAGCAGAGCATTACTTAACCTATTTCTCATTAGTGTAGGTGTTTCATCCTCAAGGCTCTGTTCAGTCTCCTTCACTCACTTATTCCACCAGTGATCTGCCAAGAGCATTTCCCCCTTTGCTAGGCTGGTGAATTCTACCTTCTGTAAAAAGCAGGACTATTAATTGGAATAACTCTGTGGGGTTTGCTTCTGTTTATTGTTTTTATGGGTAAACACCAGATCCCACTGCCTTCTTCCTTCCTCTTTCTTCTGTGGTGATATTAAACACATGTACTGCTTCTACAAAGCTATAAAAACTAAAAAAAAAATGTTTTCATGCAGGTTTTGTAATAGCCCTCCTTAGAATAAAAAGAGATAAATAGAATAGGCAGGTTGAAGAACACAACAAAAGAGCAAGGCATCAGTCTGATGCAATATGGTTGCTACAACACATATCAAAAACTCTTCCTCAAGTCCATTTGAGTGTGGATGCTCAAGCTATCCTTTAGATTAATCCTACAAATAGCTCATGAATAATTATTGACCTAATTTTCCAAAGCACCCAAGATTTCCCTAACACTTTGATATCACAGAGACCAGCAGCTGCTGGCTGCTCTGTTCATGTGATAGGGTGGCTCCACAACACTCTTGAGAAAGCATCTGGGAAGTTAAAATCCTGAAAATTAAGAACCCTTCATTAGAGAACCACAGTTTACCTTTTTAATTAGGACTGTTCTAGGAATATTCAAGCCTTGCTTATCTCTGCCTTAGCCCTCCAAGGAAACCTTCAGCCAAATCAAATCCGAAAATCTAATCTTAATGTTCCCAGCTTTGACAGAGGTGGGAAAGAAATGTAGAGGAAATAATTTTTTTTATTTTTTCCCCTTGATAAAAACTTTTCGGATTGTTTCTGCCCTCAGATAAAGATATGAAAAACAGGAGAAATCTTATTCTAGAGGTCACCTTTACAGCCCTGACTAAATAATAGACACAGGGTATCAGTGACCATCTGGCTGTCTGCTGACCTGCTTAGAGCAAGTTGTGCCTGCATAAAACTGGTCCCACTGACATGTATAAAGCTTTCAGCCCATTAAAAAGGCTGAAGGGGCTTAGATGAAGGAAGGAATACATGCTTTTTGGGACTTACGTCTACAGGGAAGTAGTGGCTTAAAGAAACCTATGGTCATCAGAAGTCAAAGACTAATCTTATTTCTTGTCTCTGTTGCAGAAGTAGAAGGCTCTGCAGGAAGCAGCAGCACTTGCTTGGAAGAGACAGGCAATGAGGCTGAGATCCCTCAGCTGTATTTGTGCATCCCAGGCAGAGAGCTGGAGCACTCACACAGGAGAGTCAAGGCAGTAACTAACAGATCTACTGTTCTGGGCTGGAAAGACCTAGTCCTCTTCTACCAAAACCTTGCTTGCAGCTGCTATGGCAACAGGATAAGAAAAACACAAAAGAGGTCATTATTTTTTTTTTTTACCTCTGTGCTGAGTCACCTGTTCTGCCATGAAAAGCAAGTGATATTGTTTCATCCTGAACTCAGTGGGTTGTTTCTGTAGTTTGAAACAAAGCATCACAAAGCAGCTGGTGCTTATCACAGCTGTAACCCCAGTACTCAGAATGAAATAGGTCTTGCTCACTACACAACTGTAATCTCAGTACTCCAAATGAAATAGGTCCTGTTCACTATGCTCATCACTGAAACACAGCGACACCAGAGGGACAGTGATGCAGAAGAAGAGAGTGTAACCAGTAACCAAGAACCAGTGCAGGTATGCAGACCACAGTGCACAATATTAGAGGTTACAGGGCTCACAGCCTCAATGTTGCAAAGCCTGACACTGCCTAACTAATCAGGCCTTATTTCGTGCCACATCTAAAAGGCAGTTATTGAGGAGGCACCATGCAGCCTAACATCACCATGTACCTTTGGCTGATGCATGGGCTAGCAAGCAAAATCTCCACCTCAGTGGCCTACAGCATCTTGGGTTTCCTTTGGAGGTTTCCTGTTCTGACCAGCTTATGAAGACTGACAAGCGCAGGGTCCTCAAGTGTTGGTGCTCTGCACATATGCTAAGATAATCAAAGACAAGTGGTTTCACTCCCAGCTGACTCCATCAGCTGTCACAGGTGGAACCATGATTGCGCTGTACTACACAGGGAAAGCCCTACTGTCACTATGTAGGGAAAAACAACACTCCTGTAAACATACATTGTTATTTGGGGAGGGCTTTTTTTGTAATTAACATAGTGGTCCAAAGAACCCAGCCACCTTCATTAAGCAAAGCACACTTCAGCAGCCATACTGCTCCAAAGAACTGGTTCCTACAAAAAACAATACAAAAACAAGGAGCAGGAGATGTAGGCACAACTGCAGAATTGAAGCAAAAGAGATTTACTGTCATGCAGGAAGTCTGTGGTCAAGACCAGCTCCTTTGACCTGTTAATCTAACAGGTAAAACACAGAATGTTCCTCCCTTTGTAAACCCAGCCCTGACAAAATTTCCGCTGGATTCTGAACCTTCCATTACTTTCACTGCAGAAGTAATACTGATTACCCCAACAGGAGAAGAAGAATATTTCTGTGTCTCTCTGAGGTGCCATGGCAATTAACATGGGTATAACTTTTTAGGAAGCTACAGAAATGGAAGGCACTGTAGAAGTTCAAAGCAATGTTGTTATATGGCTCAGAAAATGATACAATATGCTGATAGAAATTATGCAGTATAGTGCTTAATAAACTTCCAGCCAGCATAGTAAAAATTCTATCAGTAATAAACTTCTTTCCCAGTTGACTGTAGACTGTTTTGCCAAAAATTATCACCTCCTTGCAGATCCTATAGCACCCCACCTTCATACTCAGTAAAATGCTACTCCAATGACATTAGCAGGCATTTTATCTATTATCTGCAGTAATGAAAAATAGAAATAATTAATATTAGAATTCTTGGGCTTAGTCCTAAACTGACACATTAAAGATGTAATAGGACTTCATGAACACTCAGGTGAATGTGTTTGCATCTGAGTAAGCCATCAAGCTGTGGTCCTATCTGAACCTAGTATCTTAGAGATAACTTTTATTCCTCTTCACAGTTCTCTTCCTTGCTGCCCCAGATGTTACTTACACTACTTCTTATTGCAGAATCATTTGGGCAATCTTTTCTAATGTCCCTGTCTGGCCTGCAAAGCAACAAAACCACATTCAGAACAACAATAAAGCATTAGTGAATATGTGTTCCCTTCTGGAAGGATGTCAGACTTTCCTATTACTTTAACAAGTAGCCGCAAGTGATGTATTTGTGTACACAAGTGATTGTGGAGAATAAACACGCCACCACAAATGCCAGTGGACAGTAATGTCTATGGGACCATTAGAAAGGCCTTTGTTTTACTTCTTGATAGGCATAAATGACCTAGTCATCACTTATCTCATCAAAAAACAAACACCTTGCCCACTCAGCTGTCAGGACTTTGCAAAAGGAGGACACCACAGAAGGAGAATAACTTGTGAATAACAGAGTGAAAGCTGTTCACCTAAACAGGTTGATGGAAAAATACCTAGGGAAAACAATGCCTACTGACAGCTTAGTCATAAAAGAGAAGTGATTAGAATTCACTAAATTCGTGTTACCAGTTTACTAGCTTAAACTCTCACACTGCAGCAGATGCCGGATTTCAGAAGACATGCCTCAGTTGCCTGAGCACATTTGAAGTATTCGAATGCCCATGAACCACTGGTTTGAATCCAGGCATCAGCACAGCCTTTTGTCCCTTTACAGATGATAAGCCACATATCAGGATGCCTACTGAATGCAGATGAGACTTAGAAAGCATTCTTCCCTGCCAAGATAATAACAACCACATATTAGCTTTTCATTAAGGGAAAAGAAGGAGTCAACAATAGCCAATCTTCTCAAGTCAAGCATAAGCATGTTATGCATGATTTATATATTTCTGTTCATTGCAAAGCTGTGGACATTGGGTTTTTATTTGATGCATACCACATATTTATGCCTCTGTGCAGTCCCACACTTTGTCACACAAATCTGAAAGCTTAGTGCAGACCATGAAAGCTACAGGTTCTGTCTTTTCATTACATTTACCAGACTAGACCATAACTAACATCAAACAGAGAAAGCGTTAATTTTTCTTTCCCAAGCAAATTGAAAGACAGCCCTTATTATACAAGCCGAACTCAGCTGATCTCTAGAATACAGTCCACTGTCAAAACAAGGATCACACATAAGTTGTGGGGATGTTGGAGTGAGAGGGGTAGATAGGACTCCCTAGGATCCCATGACACCAGGATTGGGATCTCTAGTCTCTAGAAATAATTTCTATTTTGAACACTGTTGAAGCTGTACAACTTCTAGAGAGACCACAGCAGGGTATGAGAACAGAGTGCTCACCACATCCATGGGTGGAACATTCAGATATCGGAGAAAGCCACTGTCTGCACCATTTGACTCAAGCACAATGGAGTAGATGATGTTGACACTACGCATAACTAGCCAGAGCTGGCTGAGAGAGTATGCCTAGTCAAACAGCACCAGAGGAGGACGTAATTCATTACAGGGTACCAACTGTGCATCTAGAAAGACATCACCAACAATGCTACAACTATAAATCTTGACTTGAATCATAACAAAGGGTTTAAGCATCTTATCCTGATGAGATTATTCTCTTTGCATATGTTAAAGTAAGCACTCATGACTTGGAATTGATTCAGAAAAAAATTGTGTGAAATATGTGAAGTCTAAGACCAGCCTGGTGCCTTCTTGCACTAAACATTTGTTCACGTATCCATAAAAAAAGCACCAAAAAATAATAGAGAGCTGAGCAAGTCATTTGGCAAAGGAAATGATGAAGAGGGGAAGTGCTTTTTCAACACCATAATGTCTCAAGAACAATACAGATTTATCATACTGTGGGAAACATCGAAATTCTTTTGATATATTTAGAGCTGTTAGCCTGTGTTATGTCTTCTAAGGATGCGATGACCAAATGCCACAAGGACTTCTCAGAAATGTAGCATAGATCTAATAAATACATAAATAATCCAACATTTCTTTGACATTTATTGACTTCCCAGGGGCTTATGGAATACGAAAGATAGGCCCCTAGAATTTTAAGCAGTGTTGCCTTGTGTAGTTGAAAGGCAAAAGATGGAAGGACTTTGTGTATCCACAGCCAAGAGAATAAAAGGAGCTGAAGGTAGGAGGAAGGGAAGTAGCTACTGAGCATGTTCTGCAGCAGAGATAATAGAGGTATCAACCTCTTATCCAGAGAGCCCATCAGTTAAACCTCATCTGTCAGAGTGAACTGGTGTTGGTGTTTAACGTTCCTATTCCAACAAAGAAACTAGAATTTAGGGTTGAACACATTTCAAGATGCCTTTTTATGTCACAGTGCTTTTGCTGAAATTTCTCCCTTGTCCACTCTATTGGGATATGGATACTGCAAGAATTATTCAGTGCAGAACCAGAAAGAAGAGTTTTCTCCCCTTACTACTCCTCACACCCACACGCCCCCCTTCAGATAGAGGTAAAGGGGAAACAGACTCTGTTGTTATTCAATCTTTCTACAAGGTGCTTCAAAATGTGATTTATGAAGATACTCAGTTTGGAAAAGAAGGAACATACTGAGGATTTCATGAAGTAAAACTAGGATTAGTTTTGGAGGAGACTGAGGGGAGGCCTCATCACAGTTTATAACTTCCTCTCCAGAGAGGGAGGGGTGGGTACTGACCTCTGCTCTCTGGTGACCAGTGACAGGACAGAGGGTAATGGCATGAAGCTGTGCTGGGGGAAATTTAGGTTGAATGTTAGGAAGAGCTGCTTTACCCAGAGAACAGTGGAGCATTGGAACAGGCTCCCCAGGGAGGCTGTCATGGCACCAACTCTCATGGAGTTTAAGAAGCACTTGGACAATGCTTAGGCACATAGTGTGAATTTGGGGTTGTCCTGTGTCTAAACAGGAGTTGGACTTGATGATCCTTGTGGGACCCTTCCAACTCAGGATAGTCTGTGATAGCTGGTACAATGTTGAGAAGATCTCAAAAAACATGCTGTTCTCTTTAAATGTATTGTGACTGTGAGCAACAACTGAATTGCAAAGCTATACATTAAAGTATTTTATATGTCTGTGCATGTACATATCAAGAAATAAGCAGAATGTAAAGACAATAGAATAGCTCAAACTCCAATTCAGCTATCATGCTTGCAGAGCTTGATTTACTGTTTTTAATAGGGTGTCTTCTCTATGCTGGAGCTGTCTTAAGCATCATTAAATTACTGAAATTTGTTGCAAGCTAAGAACATACATATGTTTTTGCAACAGCTCAGCTCAAATACCATAACTCATCTGACAGCAATTGTAAAGTGCCATAAGATGCAGCTGAGTCCATAGTGAACTCTCTTTATGCCTCCAAAATACCAAACATCCTCAACATTAGGGAAAAATGGACTGCCAGTTTAATTTCCAGGACAAAATCAGAGAGAACAAGGTACTGAATCTTTTTATTCCAAACCCAGACTCACCAACCTGGCTGCCAGGCTGTGTGTTGCTCTGAAATGTGAACCCTATCTGAAAATCCTGATATACTCTGGAATGGTAATATATCCTTTTACAGTCAGCATTAGGAAGGGCTCCCTATATTTACTGTGAGCCATGAAATATGCATAGAAAGCACTGAAGTTAAGCTTGAAGTCACTTATTTTGGTGCTTCTTGCTGAATCCAAGACAAGGAGACGTGCCAAATGCATCAAGTGGATTCAAGAAAATACCATACTGAAAAAGACTCTTCTTCTAAGTTCTTAAATTCAGGAAAGTTATAAGACCTATTATCTCACTTTTGCAACTTTCTGTGAACATAATTGATCGAGTGTGGATTCTTAATCTGAATTCCCCTAGAGTTAAAATCCTGATTGGTTAAAAACCAATGGAAGCTCAAAGAAAGACTGAAGTTACAATTTCACTGCAAATTATAAATTCCTTTTTCTTATACCATGACAAAAACATCACTGCCTTGAGATCCTTTCCTCTCCTTTTCCAACCACAAGCATATGTGACAGGTACCTTGTATCATGCCCAAGACGATGCTGCAGCGATGAGGCAGACAAATGCCTCCTAGGTTTTGGCCACAGGTGCCTGCCTGAAGTAAGACAGCATCCAGAGCTCAGCTTAAGCCATTTTTATTTGCACAGCAATTGATCTTTTATTTCTCTGTAGATGAGTTACCATCACCAAGCTACAGTCCAACTTTCAGTATTTCAGTTCTCTAGGGTAAATTCCATTCCATGATGCTGAATTCCTATAACGTAATGTGTTATTTCCAGAGGGGGGAAGAAAAATCAAATAGGGATTTCAAGGCTGGAAAACGGAATAATGTCATGGGCACACCACTTACAGACAGGGAATCTCAAAAACAAGAAACTTACATCAGTGGCAAAAGATTCTACAAAATGTTGACTCCAGGACTACTGGACAAATGAAGCTAACTAGAAACCTTCATCAATCTTATATGCAGAAGGACTAAAACTACACACAGGTCCAGCTGAAGGTAGTCAAGCTCCATATCTTCACTTCCTCTGGGAGTTAGAATCATTCCCTCATGTAAAACATCTTATAACCAACACAGTGTTGCTCCTCAGCCACTTATTCCCAGGCACCCTGCCTTACTCTCTTGTCTACAGACTTGCACAAGCCCGTCATTTAATCTGGCATGTTCCACATTAAAGCTCTCAGAAGACTGTACTCTGTTAAACACTATGTACACCTGTCTGAGGCATCAGATTCTATCTCAGGTCTGTTACTAGAACTCCTTCTTATTAACTTTGCTATTCTATGGTATGTATTACAGCACAAAGCAGTCCAAACACCCACCAGCACTGCACATAGATTCAGTGGTTTGTCATTATAGATGGGGAAGCCAGAAACAGGAGCTCTTGCCAGCGACTGGGAAGTGCAGATTTACAACAGCAGCTCATCTGGGCTCTTCCCTCTCTCTCAGGAGCAAAAGGCTCTGTCTTAAGTAAATTCACTCACTAAATAATCCACAAGGAACTTTTCAAAATGACTCAAACATTAACAAGTTGCCAAGCTGCATCCCTGCACTGACTACACAAAACACAGTTGTCCTGGGGTTACGGTTGCTGGCTGAGGCAGGACCATATAACTCACCTGCTCCAAAGATAGAAGTAAATGTATCCTCTGGAGGCCATGTGATATCTTGGGATCTCAAGTCCACTTTACTGCATATCCTTCACTTATCCAAGCCCATTTTTTGGTAAGCAATTTGCATTCATGGTACTGTAGGTGAAAAAGAAAACCTATCAAGTTTTAATGATCACATCTTGGTTCCTTAGCACCTCATAGAAAGGGTTTTTTCTCACTTTTGCACAAGAAGCAAAAGCTACAGCAAGGAAGGGCAAAATATAAACCTAAAGATATTCCTGAAGTTCATCACGTTCTGTCAGAGCAAACTACAAGGAAAAGAGCTCTGGCCCAGACAGCACAGGGAGTGTAAGGACCCATAAAGACAGCCAACAACACTTGGAGGGATTTCATCAAGAAAATGAACAAAAAAAAAAAAAAACAAACATGGACAATATTAAAGTTATAAACTAGGAAGCAAAATTTCTGTAGTTCTTCAAGGCAATGTTCCCTCTCATTACACAGAGGGGCATAACACTCCCACATTATATTCTTCCTCCACACATATCAAATGCTGGCTGAAAGAGACACGTAAGACAAATAAGCACCAAGTTACTTCTTTGTGTCTTCTCACCACACAAGTGACTTATCCACCCTTTAGAGAAGCAAACCTCAGAGATGCCTTACATAAAAGCAGGACTAAAGAAAAAACAGACCTCACTTTTGGTTCATACGCCTTGTGGGTATTGCTATAATCTCCATCAAAATCAGGAATATTTCTCACTTTGCTTTCCAGGAGGCAAGGCATAGCATTATGTTTTCATACAAGGAACATGTATCTTTATTTTCAATTCTGCAAAGTCCTTCTGCTTCCCAGCCCTTACACACATCTGGGTAGTCCCTTTCTCGGGCACAGTTAAAAAATAATCCTGTGAACTCATAACTAAGGCTTTTCTTGAGCCAGGTGTTATTAGAGAGCCTGAGCTTAGATGGCCCACGCTTATGTCCACCACTGAGCTGCCTGACATTGGTGGTCTGTAAGGCACAGAGAAGGACATCACCTCAGGAAGTCTGGAGCTTAATCCAGAGTGAAAGCAAATAGCTGACTATTAACCTACAGCACATACAGCTTTTGAAAACCTGGCATGAGGGAGTGAATTGCTTTCCTGGTAATCACTGCTCATTTACCTCTCCCATATTTCTGATTATGCTGTTCTGAGACATTTGATAATGGGCAAGCCCATCCTCCCTTTCTGCTTTCACACTGTTGACCCTTTTGTTTTTATGTTTCTCAACCACCCCAAAGTCAGCCAGTTCCAGTTCCCAACGTGCTTTTTGTGTCCTCCCTTGACATGTTTATAGGGCTGCTGCCTTTCCTTGTCTCTCCACCTCTAATAGCAAAGAACTGCTTTGCTCAAGGGTAAACTGGATGACAATTCATGTACCAGTGCAAACACGCTGCTGCTTTCTCAGTGTCTCTGTCCCTTGCAGCTACCCAAGATATCAATTTGATATTCTAAAATTAAAGCAGAAAATATAAGCCCCATGCATCAGAAAACCTCAAAGTGACAGGACAGAACAATCTTGCAGCTGTATGCCACAAAAAGCTCCTATACACCCTTCTCATTCACTGTCACATCTAGTCTGGGGTTTTACCATGTGATCATGTCTGTGCATGTGCACAGCTCTCCTGTACAGTCTCAGTCGAGCACATCACATATGCCTGCATGCAGCATTACACATGGGTGTGCTCCTAGGAAGACCTTCCAATATTGAGGCTGTGGCATGTAAAAGGCTTTTAGGATATGAGCTGTAGCAGTACAATTATCAGTGAAGAGTGAACTCATTTGCACTAAATCATTACAGATACTTTCATAGCTTGAACAAATGAATTAAAGATTACCAAGACTCACACAAAAGCTGTGGCAGTGGCAGCAATTGGACGTTTGGGGCTTTTTCTTGTTTTAATGACTTTGATACAGCCAAACTACTGCAGGTAACAGATGCTCTGTAAAGCATTTGGGTTTTTATAGGTTAATCTGCTTAAAGCAGATGAAAAATTATTGAAAGACAAATTAGTATTCCTTGTAAGGGAAGCCTTGGGTTTTGTGAACAGAAGACTGTCCATATAGTCAACCTTATCTTTCTCCTCAAGTAAATCCCCCTTCGTTCCTTGTTTTCATGACTCAAGAGAGGCTGGCCCCCAACCCAGCACAGCAGCTCTTTTCTTAGTCATACTTCCACTGCCATCTAGCGCCTCCAGCACAGAGTGCCAGGTTCTCTTTCTCTAGAAACTTGTCACAAAAGATAAAAAGACCTAAGGTTCATGTCAAACCTCAATTTTTCACTCAGAAACCAATCTTTGTGATACCACTATAGAATCTTTTTTGAGTACAGGTAAGATTTGCTGTAATTAGATTTTTTTGTTTTGGTTAAGGTTTTTGGGGTCTGGTTTGNTGGGGTGGTGGGGCAGGAAGGGTGCTAGTTTTTTGGTTCATTGTTTGTTTTTTTTTCTGTGGCCTGAACTATTAGCTACCCCTCGTGACTGTCTCTGTCTGTCTGGGCTGTGCTGGTTTCAAATACCGTGTCAGTCACATTAGTGAACTGGACTAGCTTTCCTGTTTATCTGGTTTTGGTTAGGACTAAGACTTTCCACAGGGAGTTAGGTCTTAGGAAAAGAAGTACCTATAGCTAAGCAATAATGTGAACAGTGTTCATTAGCTTTAGGAATACAACATTGAGAAAAGGTGACTGCAGATTTAACAGGTGGACTTGACCTTGTTTCCCTTTTATGCCATTCTGCTCTTGAACTATGTATCTCTTACATAAATTTTTTCAATGAAAAGAAGGGAGAGGCCTGGAGACAAGCATTTCTGAGGGCATATTATGGACTCAGGCTTTTCAGAGATGCATTAACACAACTTCTCCCTAAGCCACAAGTACACAGGGACCGATACAACTACAAGACAGTATGTAAGCTTTACATTACTCCCTTATGTGTTTCTATACCAAACAAGGCCATTTCCAAGCTATCCTATTCATCTCCACTCTACTGGTTCCACTAGAAAGGTAGCTCTGTGAAGCACATGCATGTTGCCTTACCTTCTCCAGAAGATTTCCTTGCAGGTACTGGCAGCTGTTGGTGGTATGCCTAAGTTTCAGCTCACTGATTCCATCACTTTTGCTTCGTTTTTCCCTGCTGTGAGCCTATTGAACAGAGAAACCACAAGACGTCAGTGTACTGCTGGAACACAGAAACAAGTAAGTCCCTTCCGAAACTCTATGAGAAGACACCCACCCATAGTGTGACTGTCATTAGAGGTAGAGTGTCATTACTTTGCTATGCACAGTAGCTTTAACATGAATAATACAAAATGCAGCAGGTTCAGTGGCAGACTCAAAACGAAACAGTCACCACTCCCAGTCCCCACCATCACTAACACAGAGCTGACAATTGCTGAGCAGAGGCACATCCACCATGGCTTCCTCTCAGAGGAAAGTGTTCCCACTTACATTTTCAATAGGAGGTGACACTGAGCTTTTAATGAGTGCTTTTCCCTGCTAACACTTCCAGTCTTTGTTAAAAGGAAAGTTAAAGCAGCAGCTCTATTTTAGGTCTATTAGAAAGAGTGCTTAGTGCCACTGCATCGTTGTGTTACATCTGTTTTCTAATGAGGAAACTGAGGCACGGAGTGAACCCAGGACATCATGTTAAGGAATAAATACCATACTGTGACATCCAAGACTTGTTCAAATCTTCAAACTGCTCATATTCATCTGGGGCTGCATAGGTACTTTGAACAACAGTTGCAGTGTTCTGTCCTTTGATGCACTCCAAATCTCCATCCACCACTTTGTTACAAAGCTCTGGTAAGTGTAATGAATTTAAGTATTATTTTTTAGAAATCCAGGACTATTCAGAACTGCAAGTAGTACTCTATAATCACTTAAAAACACAACAGTACACTTTTAAAAGTCAGTACAGCTTCATAGGTAAATTCAGTATGTTCTGCTTTCAAAGCACTATCCTCTGAACAGAGATAAACCTAAACAGAGAATCTCCAGATCACCAGAAATGCATTTCTCTTTAATCTGCAGTAGAGGGCACCAGTAATATTACACGGCACTGAGCTCCTTGCAGAATTCAAGAACTGGGACATGGTCCACAATCTTTTGAAATAAGCAGACACAGGGAGAAAAAGACATTTCAGTGAAATGATGCAAGGTTAGAACCTCACAGGGTTGGAAATAATCATCACCACACTTATAATCAGCTCGCTACTTTAGAGGAAGCTAGCAATGTTTTCAGAGAAACTGCCTTCTCAAATGACATAGTATGGATAAGTACCCCCAGCAGAACTGCTGTAATCAGGTTTTGATGTAACACAAGCAAGTCAGCACCCTTTCTGCATCAGGCTTCTTGGGGGTGGGGGAAGGATGTCAAACGTGAACATCTTGGTGGTAAAAGGAGAAATGATAAATAGAAACATGGTCCAAAAGGAAAGAAAGAAAATCAGAGTATTAATACTCCAATGCCTGATCATATAAGGAAAGTGATCAAGAACCTGTCTTAACATCTAGGAGGCTGAGTTTTACAAGGAAGGTACAGAAGATTGGCATCTACTATTCCCAACTAACCACATAACACATGAGAAAAACACTTACCTTCAATCTTTAATACTACCATTACAAATAGCTGCTACTCTAGTAGATACCCTTTATGGCACTGGCAAGTGTGTGGGGACAATAAAGGCACAGAAGGAACAACACAGGTAAAATGACTTGTGGCTTGGCAGCTGAAACACCAGAAGAAACTTTAGTTGCCTACAGAGTCCCAATGATACTTCCTTAAAGGAGGTTTAAACCTGGCTTATATGAATTCTATTTATCACAAAAATCAGGTTCCAATGAAAATCTATTCAGTTACATTAACTGCAGACTATACGGCAAAAAAGTAATAATAATCACATTTAGCACAAGCAAAAAATTAATTAGCAGTCATACAGAGCTAAAAAGAATCTTACAGAAGATGAAGATCATTGCCTTTTCACCCAGCAATGTATTTGGGCAGGTAAGGTGACAGATGTCTGTGAGCATTCACCATTTTAAAAGTGCAAAGAGGGAAGGAGAATGAAAAGAAAGGATGTAAAGAATACATTTACATTTGGGGAGGATCTTTTTTTTTTTTTTGCAGAGAACTACTAGAACTATCATTAAGGAAAGTATATTTACATCTTTCTTATGATGGCATTTGAAAGGAGACTTTCACATGGATTCAGTAACACCATAACAGAAACTCCCATTGGCTTGGGAAATAGGTATTCATAGCTGATGTATCTGTATGAAAGCATTCACCTAATCAAAACATCTTCTCTCTCAAGGTAGAATCACAGGTGTCTCATGAATGACTCAAGCCACCCCACAAGTAAATACTAGAGCTCAATAAATATTAGACATATTCTGCAGTATAAACCTTATTTTTAGCATGAAATGGGAAGAAGAGCTGAACTAACTCTCTCCACTCATTACAGAGATCATGAATGAAACTAATACTGCTGTTTGTTTTAAAATCAATAGCTGAAGAGCTACCTAAAAAAAAAAAAAAAAAAAGAACTGTGAGCTCTCCCATCCTTTTGTCTCAGCACTCAACTAATGCAGGTCCTAAAAATGTGTAACAGGAAAAAATTCTTATTTGGCAAAGAGATGGGCTGAACAATGAACAGAGTATTCTCACTCTCCTCCTTCTGGTACAGACCTGCCCTGCTGTGTTGAGTGAATTTCCCATAATGCTGGCAAAACATTTTTCTTAGGATAAAGTATCAGCTGAGCAGCGAGAAAAGAACTGAAGTTGAACCATTAAGTAGCAATCTTAGACCAGATAGGAAATAGGCAGCTTATGCCAGAGATATTGTGCATCCCAATGCAGCTTTATAGCTATTTGCACTGAGACATTAACATGCACCTGAGCTCGGCACAAAACCTGTCTGATCTCTTGCCAGCAAACACTATCATTTATTGCTTCCACTACAAGACCAAACACATCAAAAGGGAACATCCTCAGCAGGATTTGCTGTTTGTCATTGCCATGTGCTCTTTAAATGACTCTGCTAACTGTATAATCAAGCTAAGAGGCCACAGAGCTGCTCCTTTATGATCTCAGATTGGCTGATGTACATGAAACTTCCAAAAACCTTAGAAGGAAGGTGGCAGCAACAGAAACATTTTCCCTTTTCTTACAGCTTTGTTGCTATGCTAACAGAGAAGAAACCTTCTGCAACCATGAGCTGGACTGATTCACACATCACAGGTATGCGTTTCAGCCACATAACCTGCTGTCACATTTTCTAACCTCTTCTAATCCCAGTGTCCATAGTTAGCTAAACAATTTTTTTAGAAACAATGAAGTCTTGTGTTCTCTACAGATATTTTAATTAAATTATTGCTCATGGAAAACAGCAAGGAAGGTGACTGCATTTCACAGCAGGAATTGACCAAAGGAAGTCAAGCTAAATCTAGACTGCTTTTCCCAATACTATTTGGGTACACATGTGCAGTTTCTTTTGGAGGTTTTTTTGTTGTGGTGGTGGTGTTTGGTGTTTAGTGATTTTGGTGTTATCCTCTCTTTCTTAGGCTGTCAAGGGTTGCCAGATTATGGCTGTGCAATATTAGCCCAGTGTAATATGCTGTACTACCTTTGCAGACCCTCAGGTTAGTATTGTACTGATCCATCCTCTACTACAGTTTCATATATTGAAATATATCCATGAGCACAGTAAAACCAAAATGACTGTTTTCCTGCTTTAAGTGAAGTTTTAACTCTCAGTCAGGTACACCTGATACCAAAAGAAAAGGCATTAAAAAAAAAGGTCAACAATAACAAAAACTTACAGGTTACTTTTGTCTCCACTTTCCAGAGATGTATCTAGGCTTAGTCTGGAGCATATAAAAATAACAAAAAAACAAACAGGTTTAAGATACCAGTTTCAAAGTTACTTGAAGTTCCCTGACAAAACTGATATTTGGGTTCTGTACCTGTTTCTAATCTCATCCAAATAAAATTCCTTTAAGAGAAAAAAAACTGTTCTACATTTGCTTGACTTGGTCACTGTGAAAGTCACATAGAAGTATCTTGGCACACAGTGAAGGCTTGGTAACACTGCTGCAATTCTGCTCAGCTGCTACTAAGCGATTTGGGGCTTGGTTTTGTTTTGGGTGGTTGTTGTGCTTTTTTTAAGGAAAAAAAAAGTTCTAGACACAGTTTCAGTGAAACTTGAACATAAATAGAAGACTAGTGGCAAGAGGAACTTGCTCATGCTAACTTCACATGCATTAACAATATGAGCAGAATGATTGCTAAGATCCCAGTCACATACAAAAAGCATTTAACTGTTACTTAAGATACCTTTGTTAAGAAAATGGATAATAATTTGCATTTTTAGTTCTCTGTTTCAGTAAGCCCTGACATTAATGGCATATGACATTTCTTCTCATCAAGTATCAAAGTACAATATGCTCAAACACATTAATTAGCTACCTGATGATACTGCTACAAGCCTAGCAAGTCTTAAAATTGGGAGGCTTACTACAGCCTTCTCCCTGCCCCTGCTCCCAGCACGTGCTAGACTTGTATGGAAGTAATACTTACGAGGGAGTTTAAAAAAAAATCCAAACACATCAAATTGAGGGTAATAAGTTCTCCAAGCACTGTCCCTCTTTGTTCATGCTGCTGAAATTGTTAAAGACAACAGTAATTATGGTGGCTATTTTCATTATGTGTACACCCCTCCAGAAACTGGACTCTGCATACAAACTTCAGGTAAGCCAACGAAAAGATCATCAACCTGCTGCTACCATACAATAAAACTGATTCAGTAAGGAAAGAGCAAACCACTACCACCTCCAAACCAAATCCTGAACTATGAATTGACGTTTTACACAGTGAAACAAGAAGGCGTCTGCAAAAGGAACTATCAGCAGTAGCCTAAAGTAATAACGCCTTCTGTAATTTTAAAGAAGAGGAGTCCTGGCATTTTGTAGGAATTTGAAAATCCCAAGAACTGCTCATTGTGTCTAACCTCAAGAGTGGGGTGGCAGAGAAGGAACAGAATTGTTTTTTATGCAGTGTTTGTGTAGGTGGTAGTGCGTACCTGACTACTGTAAGACAGTATTTCCAGGGTAATTCGTATCCACCACTGGCATGATGGCCTTGAAAACATGACTAGCTTTATGGAATTTCTCCTCCTCTTTTAAAGTTGAGCCCTTAAGTTTAGGAAGAAAAACAAACAAGTAGATTTGAAGCTAGATTCAAAAGGATATTCAAAATAAAGAAGTCTCATTTAAACTTTAAAAGTACAGCCATACAGCACTGCCTGTTTCCATACCTAGAAACAGACTTTCAAGCTAAATCTCGCTTCAGTACTCAGCAGTTTAGCATAACTGGCCTTCACATGGAATTTCATTCCCTTAACTAAACACAAAAAACACACCAAACAAAAACCACAGAATACAGAAAGAAGGAAAATATATATTAAGCACTACATCTATTTTAAAAATATATAGTTTTATCAACAGTGCAACTTCTATTGCATATGGATTTTGAGATACTAGCTAATGAGAACTGTCTGGCTATTTCAAGTGTCATAAAAACTCTTCCAACCCAATTAAGCTAATGTCAAGCATATTTATCAGGAATCACAATGGAAAAACTGTCAGCTTTCTTACTGGAGAAAACCAAAACCCAGTTACAGAAGCACTCTGCACAAATAAAGAAGGTTTAAGTGTTTTATTGTCCATTTGGAATTATTAGTATTTATAATCAACAACATAAATCTACCCTTCAGTGAAAGACCTGGCAGCTTGTTATTGCAAAATGTATTATAGTCTGCCAAAGGGTGTAGAATTACAGACATATAAAGATGAATTAACATTATATCACCACTAAATCACTGTTTAGAATGGTTTAATCTGCTAACATTATAAATTAAGATTAGAAAAAAAAAAATCAACACTTCCATTGCTAAAATACATTGTGTTTAGTACACAATATAACATTACAATGTACTACATTAGTGCATTAAAAGGTAACAAAAAATGAACAGTTCCTTTAAAATAACTACATCATTGCTGCACTCTTACACAAACATTGCTTGCAGCCACACAAGCCACCAGGCAGTCTCCACAAAGTATCCCACTAGGAAAATCCATCACAGCTACAATAAGTTTATTCTGTGAACTACTTCTCCCACACTCATACTAATTAGATTCCTTCAAAACTGGTGTTACCAGTGACATCCCTTCTGAAATCAAGTAAGTAACGAACAGATTTGCATCCATACTTCAACCATCAAATAGAACTGAAGTGGAAAAATGGCTTTCATTTTTCACCCAGTTAAGTAAATAGTTACTTAATACTTGGAAGACTTCTACAAGAGTTTTAAAGTTTAGTGGTTTGGACCATTTTCCAGTACCGATTTGTATTACATTAACTCTACATTTATTAGATAAAACTTTGAAGACTGAAGTTAACACTTACTGGAACAAGTCTTCAAAATAAAGTGGACCAGAATAATCTGTATAAATCAAATTATACTGCAAATCTGTTTCTGAAGATAATGTATTATCTGCTACTAATCTCCTCATACAGCTATTAGTCACCTATCAAGTCTCAAACTTCTTACTTGCCAATTAAATAGAATGTGAATGCAAAGTAGATGGACACAGGAGGCATGTTTCATTATGGCAATACACATCATCTTCATTCAAACTGACCAACAGCAAACAAACGTTCAGAAGCCAAATGAATTTGGAATGTGTGATGAAAATCCCATTCAGTGCCTTGCTATATTCTCCATGACTTTTTTTTTTTCACTTTTTTTTTTTTTGTAGCACAGTAACTTGGGAAAAAGAAAAAATATCTGAAATTCCCTATGAACTTTACACCCTGATGACCAGGAAAAGTATAAAAACAGACAGTACTGTGTCAATACCACTGCCTGGCACACTAAACAGTTCTGTCCATGTCCATCTGTTGTCTCTTACCTTATGAATAGATTGCAAGCTCTTAAGGGTAAAGGCTATTTTTTTTAATTTTCTTTTTTTACATTTTCTTTTATACAAGGATGTAATTGTGCCTGTATCTCCTCTGTGCTACAGTAGTGTAATAAGCCAAACGAAATTGCTATACTTTGTTTTCTGTTCTAAGTTTTAGATCCATCAAAAGTGAGTTTCTATGAACAAAAGGCCAGTTTTTCCACGTGACCTGACATGAAAGGAAGCACTCTGCTTGCCAGCACCTATGATGCAAAGTTTTTACCCTTTGCACCAGACAAAAAAACCTCACAAGACTATCATTAATGAATGATCATTAATGATCTTTTCATCCATTTCAACCCTTTCACTGGAAAGAGGAGGTAGTTTAGAACTAAGGCACACCTCTGGCCTGATCAGCCATAAGGCATTCCCCTGAAAACATGATCTATTTTAAGGCTGGCAATGAAAGCTGGAAGTCATTAGGAAGCAGTAATCAAATGCACTCAGAGTACTGTAATGTCTAGCCTCGGACTGTAGAAAAATTAAAGCAGACAAAACATTTTTTTTTTTGTTTAACTACAGAAAAAAATAGGTACTTTACCCAAATGAAATTTGAATGACAGACCTATCAAAGTATGGGGCCACCGGCTCATAAAGTTTACTGGCATTTAATTCTTTCTTTTGGAGTGAAAGGAATGGACATAATCACGTAAGTGTTAAAAATGCAGCTTGAGATTATTCTGTTCTCTGTTAACTTCTAAAGTTATCTTAAAAGTGAGCTGGGAAGTTAAGATGTTATTAAAACAGATTTCAAATCCATGGTTTTGTTTTCACCATTACCTTGAACTAAAATTTACCCTCAAAAATCAAAGGGCAGAACCCCCATTGTAACCTGGGGATAAAGTTACAGACATGTTGATACCTAGTCAAGTAAAACTTTAACAAATATTAAGGACAGACTTCAGATTCCTTGCCAACAGATCAATCTCAGCATAGCATTAAGTGGTCCTCCAAGTCAGAGCTGGCTCTTATTCAAAGTAATATGAGAACTGGGGTCTCCAAATGCAAAAGCCACCTCAGCTAGCTTCAACATGAAAGTTGTCAAACTGTGCAAACTCAAACGAGCGAGTTCCAATAGCAGCCCAGCCGTTGGTTGGTTTAGAAATGGTGACGTTCTCCCAGAGTGGGTAACCATTTAACTGTCCTGAGGCAGAAGTGCCCTGTCAAAAAAATGAAAAGGTTAGGTTTGTAAAATCCAGTGACTGAGTTGACACTGAGCTTACTCACATGGGAGAAGAGACAAGGCAGAAAGATGTCAAGTCAACTTTCATCTACATTTCACACACTTTTAAATATTCCATAGAATCCTCTAGGGCCTATCAACTCTGTGAAAAAAGATCTAATGCCGTTAGAGCGAACATATAAAAAGGCTCATCTTCCCCTAACTCACAGCTCTGAAAACTCAGTGTAGAATATGAAAGGTAAACTGGTTTTCCTCTTCCACATCTGTCAGGCTTCCTCAAGCAGCCCAACAGTCTTAAGGGCATACAATACACCTGTCACTGATTCTGCAGAATTAGGCAAAAGTCAAAAGGAAAGAGATGTATTTTAGTCATCAAGCTGAGAGGAAGAGGGAACAGCAGAACTTTCAAGCATCACGTTGCCATTAAAATTAAAAAGTTTTAGGAAAAGTTACAATTTATCTTGCCAGTATTCCACTAAACAGTATTTAGAAGAAAAATACTTCATTTTATTTCTATTTCTTAATCTGAAAGCCAATGACATACACATGTAAAAGTACAGAATGCCTTTCAAGAAGGAGCCAGCATGAGAATTCTTTAAAGAGGGCTCTGTTATCAGGTCAAAGGCATATTTGGTACAAAATAGTTCAACAGCACAGAAGGAAGTTAGTACCATCATCATTTTAAAATTACCACCACCATTTTGTGTTTTAAATGATTTAATTTCATCTTCAGAACCCCCTTCACGTTAATAAATGTCTGGGGCCATTTTACAGATGGCAATCACTGTCATAAGCGCAGGTATACAAAAGCCAGAACTAAACTACATCCATTCTAGCGAATGCCTCAGGTACCAGAATCTCTCTGTCTCCCAAGGTGAAAACACAAAAGGCAAAAAACAGCTTCTAATACTCAATGACAACATTTTAGAACAAGGAAAAGACTCAGTGCATAACTTTCTTTTAAAGTTTGCTTCAGTAGAAGATCTCCCATTTAGGATTCAAGCTTCCCTACATTTCATGCCACACTGCAGTTGAAAACGTGGACAGGGTTCCAATTAACTGTGGCCCATTTTTATAGCAACACTATGCCCATGCTTTTTCAGTATAGGAAAGAAGGATGGCAGCTCATCTGAGTTTCCCATGCCTTAACCAGCTCCACACAGAAGCCCTTAGCATGCAAAGGGAATTGGTGGAAGCCAGATTTGCATAAGAGGCTAGGTTCGTAGTTTACTGACAGTCTTCACAACAGGAAGTCAGGTTACTATCTTTTCATTGGATTAAAGCAAAGATTCACCTCTCCAGCCCTCCTATCTCCAGCTTGCAACTCATTTTCCAGTTATTTCCTATACCCTCTCCAGTTTCTCAAGACCTCTTTAAAAATACAGGCAGCAGAACCCTGTATCAAATACAACTTAGTATTAATATTGGTTTAAAATAACACATATTATTTATGTTTCATATAGAGCTAACTAATGGAAGTAGACAGTCAACAGTATAGCACAGTTTCACCTAAATGATTTAGGACTGGAAGTTTTATAACTAGTTTACTAGCTTTTTACCTGTGTCCTTACCTGTATGTTGAGAGTGAGTGTGTGCCACGCGTTATCCCGGACGCCAGAAAGTCCTTTCATCAATATTTCTTCTCCAGCTGCAAAACATGCTTAAGGTTAGTAAAGTTGACTTCGCCCTTTTGCTGAAACTGATAAATACCAAGCCAGCAAAAGGAAAATAATACCCATTTTCCAGAAGCGTTCAGGACTGACATTTACCAATTTCAAGTGCAGCATGGAAAGCTTAACACACAAACCTGGACTCTGCATTATCAAGTGCACTCTCCTGTTCTGCCAGGCCTGTTTTTCCCCTGACATCCCCAATGCTCTTGGGAATCCGACTTGACATAAAGATTCCCTCTATTGAGAGTGTAGGTTCATGAGTGACAGTAGCTACTGCTTTGCTTGTTCTATAGATTTCCTTGTTAATGTATCAGAACTTTTTTTAAAATCAGAAGGTTGGAGCTGCCATATCATCACGTTGCTTAGGACTAGTCAAAATTTAAGCAAAAAACTGGGGGTGACTGACACCTGAATGGAAGACCTGAAATAAAAATGTAAGTGCTGTAAGTAGAATATTTATTTATTCAGTACATAGTTTTAGTTGTAAGTTAATTTAATATTCAGGCTCCCTTCTAGAAAAATATAAAGAGGACTGAAAATAGCTCTACAGAAAAAAAAACTTATCATATTGTGTAACAAGTATCTCAGCCCGAAATAATGAGGTAGTTAATCAAAATCCTCTGATTTTACCTAGGATTTTTTCTTTGACAGCTTGCGAAACTAATTGCATAATGTTGTCATGTCTTATTAAAAATAAATACTGGAGTCAATCCTAAACATGAGTATGTTTTCACATAAAGCTAAAGGTTAAGTTGCTATGGCATTAGATATTGCAAAGTTTCCCTAGGGAGCAATGGTATGTTAAAAGAAGCCAATACAAAGCCTTCTTTATGTTACCCATACATGGCAACAAAAGCGAAAAAAAAAAATTTAAAATATTTTAAAAACCCACACCACAAAATTAGGAGAAATGAGGAGAAAGTAGAAAGTACAGTTACCAAAAAGATGAAACTATTTTTAAACTCCAGGGCAGTATGAAACAGGTCATTATAGGCAGTCTTCATATCAGATATATTGCAGTTCTAGAAGTTGCACTTGGCTCACCAGAAACTATTGAAAATTTTCATTCATACTCATTAAGTGATAGGAAAAGCATTTAAACAAAACATGCCACTATTTCACAGCAAATGAGAAGGAACTTTTAGCTACTGATGAAGTATTATGACATACATGTGCTTGTCAAGTGCTCTGTAGTTGAATACGTATGAATATTAGCATTGCAAGTAGGAAATGTTCTCATTTCACTGAGCTAGACCAACAATAGAATGTATAGCTTGTGGAAATAGTAGGCCACTCACCAACATCAACTAAGCCAGATATATGTACATTGACTTGTACTGTCTTACAAGACAAGCTACTGCATTTCAACCAAGATTTTCTTTTTAGGTGTAGTGAAAGAATACACATCTAGCCTTTCTGTAACTAATATTAACATTATATCAGAATATTCATGAAAAGCAAATAATTTACACTTGCTAGTGTAAAATAGGTTTTGTCAGCAGAAAAAAGAAAAAAAAAAATCCACAAAGTTGAGATTGAGAAGGGGACCAGTCAGTAACCTTCGGATACTCTCTTAACCTACAAATGTGGCCATCATTAGAGCACAATGGGTTACTTCATAGTGATGACAACTGAATTGCAAAATCTGAATGTTAAGTCATTTTTATCAAGGCTATCAAAATGGTATGCCCATGTGTCAGCATCCACTTGGCTTAGCAAAGAGCTGCTTACCTAGGTCACTAGTGACTCTGTAGGTTCCATCTGCAAAAACCCAGAAGAAAACTCCTTGGGTACGTCGAACGTATATCCCACCATTGTCAACCCTTCCTGCAATAAACACGCCCCCATCACGTGGTTTTTCTATGTAGATGTCACAAGTGACTGTCATGTTTACCCTGTAAAAGAAGTTTAGTGTTTAACATGCAAGGAATTTATTTTTTTGAGCAGGTAGTAGGTAGACTATTCCCTATATAGTACAGCAACGTTTTTAAGGAAAGATTTAGCAATCCTAGTTGTGACCTACAGGTATAAGATGCACAGGACTTGTCTAGACCGGTTGTTTTCCACCTGTGAGTCCCTAGATTTTCTCTTCTATTGCTCTTCTTCAAGCCTTCTCAGAAATAAGAAAAGAAAACAAAAAAACAAAAACAACCAAACAAACCCAAAACAAAACAAAAAAGCAACCAAGTGAATAAAACCATAACCAACCACACAGAAGATTTGCATTTCCACAGAAAAACTTTCAGGTCTGCAAAATGAAAAGATGCTTTTCAATAACTAAATCAAACCCAAGATTCAAGGTCACAGCATCACATCTGCTAAAATTTGATCTTTATTTTTCTGGAATTTTTAATATAGTACAAGTCTTAAGTAATCCAGACCTCTTGCCCAAAAGCCAAATCAAACTATTTTAAACAAAACATTCACTTAGGTTGAAATTGTTTGATTTTGCTGAGGATACATCTATGTCAAAAAAACCATCAGAGCAAAACACAAATAATTCAGAAGTAGAAACAAAGCTTTCACAAGCACAAGATTAAAATCCAAACTAAAGCAACTAAATAATCCTGAAAGTTAATCATAATAAATTGCCATTGATGGTAGAATCAAGTATCATTCCTCAGAGAAATTCAGTGCAATTTTGGTTCAGTATTTCCATAGCGTGCACTAATGGTTGAAAACATCTACCTAGGACAAGGTTAATCTTAATTTGAGGATAAAGAAAACAAACAGAAGAAAGTTCATACTATTACTTATTATTACTTATAATTACTAAACCAATGAGTTAAAAGGCTCTTTCCCAAATGCTTTTTAGTTTTAGATAAACATTATGCTAAAAATATGTTGCTTGATTCCAAATTACCATCACTATAGTCCTGAAAAGAACTGCAATCATAATATACACTTATCAAACCAGTGAATCTCAGTTACATTTACCCAGAAATAAAACTGTTTTAAGTAGCAGATAAATTAATTTTGCACAATTCTAGAACTGCTCAGAAGGTGGCAGCCTACAACAAATGTAACTGAATTAACTCAGACTATGAGATCCGATCAAACCATTAACAATCAAGCAAAAAACTCAAAGCAATTTAAACTGAATCATTTTTTCCCCATTTATAAATGTATTAAAGCTCAGTGCACAGTTTGAAATAGGATTTTGATTTGGTCTTTCTAGAATGCCAACCCAGATCCACTATTCTGAATAATCAGCTTGAACAAATACAACCAGCTGGACATTACGGAAAAAAAATTTCAAAGACATTGCAACAGTAGGCCAGGCTACCAAGAGATGTCATGAACTCTCCATCCTTGGATGTTTTTAAGACTCAATTAGACAAAGACACAGTTGATCTCTCAAGAGTCAGCCTGAGCTGGGCTCAATGACTTTTGGAAGTCCCTTTAAGTCATCATTTCTATATGCCTGTATAGAGTCTCAATGCAAAAGCCCTCTGTCTAAGAGAAATGAGGCTTGAGACAGATTAACTGATCATAACTCACACTGGTGAGGAGAACATTCCCCCAGATATTAATAAAAAATAGTATTTACATACCACTGAAAATTTCCTATGACACTGATGGTCTGGTCTGCATCAGAAGCCCAAGTAATGGGTCGCTGAACCACCACTTGGCGGAGTGTGAACACATGATCTCCCAAGTCAGAAGCATTTACGAAGTATTCAAATACACCTGTCTGATCTGCAAAATTTGGGGCTTCACTGAAAGGTGGATTACCTGTTTAGAAAATAAAATGCATTTAAACAGCAAAACATTAATTTTTTCTGTGTACTCTTGTTTTCAGAAATTTCCTCTGAAAATATTCTCCAGAAGTTTTACATATTCTAGCAAAGGACAAGCTCCAAAACTGAATTTTTGAAGGTTGGAAGGTGGTTTTAGTTTTGGCTTTGGTTTTAAATAGACCTCAGTTTTTGCAAACACATAAACAAAGTAAATTACCTCCTTCCCTATCTTCCTTCCAAAGCCTAGTTCACTACAGTTAAGAGCTATATCATTTGCAGTAAGTCCACCGAGTTAGTACACTGAATACATATACCTCATTGCAAGTGAAGTATACAGGTGTAAGTTGTTGGAGAAATAGGTATAAATAAGTAAAAATAAAACACGCTTCATGTGACTTACATTAGATAACATAATTGTTACTGCTTTTCTACATTAAAACTGTGTCTGTGTGTGAATTAAGTTTTTGGAAGGAGAATTCTGACTTACGAATATTGAAATCATCTTTGTAATTTGAAGGAAAGGGCTGAGGTGGTGGAGGCTCTGGGCAGCCACATTTCTGTCCTGTCTTCAGTGTGGTTAAAGTGTAGACTTCATCCACATCTAGATCTAAAGAAAATCTTCCCTTCCATATCTGAAATGAAAAAAAAAAGCTCAAGGTGCAAAAACAAAACAACCAAATAATGAAATACCCAAGTTTCTGAATTAAAGGAGATCTTCTAAAGTGCTGATTTAAGAGAAAAAAAACCTGTATTATTGCCCCAGCATGTAACATTTCTGAGCTATTTTGAAAATTCCTTTCCCCCAAACTCTTGATTACCTACACCTAAGTTTGTGTATAGCTAGTCAAAAAGTGCAATTTAGGCATGAAAGTCCAGGATTTCCAGAAGAAGGGGAAGAAAGACACAAAAAGGCAAGGACTAACTAAAACTGACCGACTTACCTTTACAGGATGGAGCTGCTGGAAAAGACTAGAGTTTCCAGAATCAAAACCAAGTCTAGAATGCCACACTTGCAGGGTTTCCACCATATACTACAATTAAACACAATCTAAAATTAAAAAATAACACAACAACAACACACAAAACCAAAACATACACACAAAAAAACCAACACCTTGAATAGTCACCTTGAGAAATATCAGTCCTCTAAGGGTGCCTTATTTTTGTTATTTTTAGAACTCTTTATCAGATTAGATGCCACCACTCTCGTCAGCTAGCCATTACACATGGCTTACCTTTTTATAGATTATGTCAATTAGTCATTGTCCTAACACGCAGTAATGTTGCTTATAAAGACAGAAAGCATTGCAATCACGCTTCACAATCTTTAGCTTTTCTATTACCAACAACTTTTTTTTATTGCTTTGATACAACCTCTCTGCCTAGAAGTAACCAGGCCTTAATCCCACAATACCCAACCCCTACAATTTCTTATAGTTACCCAGATGAACAACAAAACAAGCAACCCAGAGTTTGGTTTGAGTAAGCTGTCTAGTAGTTCCCTCAAAGGGAGATGTACATCTGAAGTAACATTCAACTACTTTTCGCAAGCAAACCATTTTATTGATAAAAGTATCGTCCAAAATATCTCATCCTAAACGAAAAAAGCTTAATGCCACCAAAAATTAAATTCTGAATAATTAAACAATCTCAGCTTCTTAGAAACAATCATCCAAATTAACTAACAAAGATTTACCCCAGTTCATACTGTTAAAGTAGTGCTCACATTTCAGAGAGAAATTCTGTTTAGTGAGATTTCTGTGAGATTCTCAGAATATCTCTTTACAGGATGGAAGAACACAACCTATAGCATACAATCAACTGCAGCTACTCTCCTGGAAAGGAGCTGGTAACAACTAGAAAGGTCCTGATGGCTGGTCAAACTATGTCAGAGCACCCAGCCTTGGAATAAATCCTAAAGAAACCTCAAATTGCATTTCTGTGGAATTTCTTCTTCAGTATACAGATTATTAGACTGGGAGGAAGTAATTCCATTAATTCAGGTATGACATTACATATCATGGTAAAAGCAGAACTAGAATGCTTGAAACTTTGCTAGGTGTTTAACAGCATCTAGTATTGGAGGTAAAGAACTCCAATTTCTTTCTGACCTGGGATATTGTCTTGCATGTATTTGATTATGGATAGCAATTCCTTCCACAAGACCAATCAAATGTATTCAAGATCTACTTACAAATGACCCTTTGAGGTAGAAAGTTGCTCTCTGAGGTGTCACACTGAAATGAGGCAGTGGAGGCCTGATACATTGTGAGTGATTATGAGTCTGAGGGAAAAAAAAAGTGTAACGGAAGGACAATACATTACTGGAATGCATCACATGGCAATGTTCATGAAACACATACAACAAAGTGAAATTAAAAAAGCAACATAGGATCAATTTGCAACTATTTATTTCACTGTTATCTTAATGATAACTGCAATTATCCTAGCTTAACAATTTTATTTTACAATACTGCTTTAAAAAAAGCACATGACTGAATTTCCTTCCAGAGTGTGTCACTAAATTAAAGCTAATTTGTGATACAAAGATGACATATACACTGGTGTCCAGGAATATTCAACTGGTTATTATAAGTTTAGATAGAAAAAAGGATCTCTAGTGATCTCGATAACAAAGACAATCATCAAAGAACATATTCACAGACACTGAACTACATAAATCGAAACAGGTTCTTCATAAGAAAACATTTCCTTTATCTTTTCTAGTTCACTGGAACTGCTGATGCACATACCATAGTTTCAATGACGATGGTAAGGTTTCCTAGGCCATCTGTTAGAGCAACAAAACTGCCACCTCCTTTTAAGTGCCCATCCACTTGCAAGTATGACCAGCCCGGCTGAGTAAACTGCGTTGTATGTGCTAAGACAAAATATAAAACAAAAATAAAATCAGAAGACAGTAATTGTCTTAATAAAAAATAACACCATTTGTAGTCCAAATTGGATTTCTCTCGCAAAGATGTTCACACAATAAAAACTTATTTTATTCTATTTATTCTATGATCTTTGAAAGGTCCTGGAGAACTGGTGAGGTACCAGAGGACTGGAGGATAGCCAATGTCACTCTGGTCTTCAAAAAGGGCAAGAAGGAGGACCCAGGAAACTACAGGTCAGTCAGCTTCACCTCTATCCCTGGAAAAATGATGAAACAGCTTGTTCTGGGCAACATCTCAAAGCACGTGGAGGAAAAGAGGGTTACCAGAAGCAGTCAACATGGATTCACCAGGGGAAGTCGTCTGACTAATGTGATAGCCTTCTGCGATGGCATAACTGGATGGATAGATAAGGGGAGGGTGGTTGATGTTATCTACCTTGACTTCAGCAAGGCTTTTGACACAGTATCCCACAGTATCCTCACAGGCAAGCTGAGGAAGTGTAGGTTAGATGAATGGACAGTGGAATGGATTGAAAACTGGCTAAAGGACAGAGCTGAGGGTTGTGATCAATGGCATGGAGTCCAATTGGAGACCTGTAACGAGTGGTGTTCCCCAGGGATCAGTACTAGGTCCAGTGATGAAGTTCAATATATTCATCAATGACCTGGATAAAGGAACAAAGTGTACCCTCAGCAAGTTTGCTGATGACACAAAACTGGGAGGAGTGGCTGACACACCAGAAGGCTGTGCTGCCACCCAGTATGACCTGGACAGGCTGGAAAAAAACATTATGAAATTCAACAAGGGCAAGTGTAGGGTAATGCACTGGGGGAGGAATAACCAAAGGGTGGTGAGGCACTTGAACAGGTTGCTCAGAGAGGTTGTGGAGGCCCCATCCCTGGCAGTGTTTAAGGCCAGGCTGGATGTGGCCCTGAGCAAACTGGTTTAGTGTGTGTGGTGTCCCTGCCCATGGCAGGGGAGTTGGAACTAAATGATCTTTAAGGTCCCTTCCAACCTGAGCCATTCTATGATTCTAACCCCATGTACCAGTAGAGCTTAACTAGCAGAAGAACAAAAATGACAGCATTTGCCTTGTTCCTCCTTTATGGCAGTGCATAAACTACTTGTTCTACAGAACTGTGGCAAAGAGAGTAAAATACCACAGAACTAAGAGTAGCCAGTGAATCCATGTGTCCATAGACACTATGTGAACATACTCCCCAAGCACAAGCAAATGCTGATTTACACAAGCCAAGAATCTCAAACAGGACACAAGTATCAAAATAGAGGTATCAAATGTCTACTTAAGGATTAAAAAAAGAAGAGGGAAAGGAATGAGAAAAGCACTCCAACCTTTATGGGCACTTCAGATGAAAATATTTTAATAGTAACAGCTATAAAAGGCAGTAGTTTGTTTATTTCTGATGTATCTGATGGACAGGTGTTAAGATTTCCCTTTCTACTAGACCTTCGTGCTTTATATTGAAAGGAGCTGCTTTTATTCCTTCTTCCTCTTCTTTAAACTATTCACCAAACTTTCCATGAATTTACTTTATTTTGGTAAAGACACATACAAGCCACTGAATAAATAAAGGCCTCAGAAAATACAGTTATGCTCTGTGGTATCAGCAAACTTTTAACTGCAAACTTTTTACCTGTAATCCAGATAGGCGCTTCAACTTTGTAGTGGCCACTCCACGGCTCTTGTGCTGTCATTAATCCACATCGACCAAAGGGCAGCTCTTCATAATAACTAGCCACCAAATTCCATGCGATGGTTCTGGAACAAAACCAGGTTTGTTTGCTCCATTCATATGGATAGTATTAGATAAATTTAGTACGAGACTTTATTCCTCTCTTTTTTCCAGCATACAGTGAAAAGAAGGTTAAGTTAAAAAAAACCTTTAGATGGAAAGGACAGAAAACAAAGGAAAATAAATCAACTTCCAGTGTTGAGAGCCACCAAGATGATGAAGGGGGTGGAACATTTTCCTTATGAGGAAAGGCTGAGGGAGCTGGGTCTCTTTAGCTTGGAGAAGAGGAGACTAAGGGGTGACCTCATCTATACTTATAAATATGTGAAGGGTGGGTGTCAGGAGGATGGGGTCAGGCTCTTCTCAGTGAAGCCCAGTGACAAGACAAGGGGCAATGGCTGTAAGCTGAAGCATAGATTCCGTGTGAATACAAGAAAATTTTTTTCCCAGCGAAGGTGCTGGAGCACTGCCACAGACTGCCCAGAGAGGTTGTGGAGTTTCCTTCTATGGAGATATTCAAAACCTGTCTGGACGCGCTTCTGTGTGATCTGGTCTAGGGAATCCTGCTGTGGCAGGGGTGTTGCACTAGATGATCTTTTGAGGTCCCTTCCAACTCCTAACATTCTGTGATTGTGACACATTCTCTGGCTATATCACCACAAAATACTGTACATCAAAGAAAATGTGCGCTATGGGTCAAAGACTTCATTTGCTGGTTTTTCCTGCTTTGAAGGGAAAAACATTAAGTTACCAAGGTTTTTTGTTGGGGCGTTGGATTTTGGTTTGTTGGTTGCTTCTGATAGTGGTGGTAGGCTTTTTTAGGTGAAGAGGTTTGGGGGAGCAATTAAGTACCACTAAAAAAAAAAAATAATCCTCCCTTTATCCCTAGAAATAACAAAAAACAATTCTAACCAGCCATCCTCCAGGAGCTGTTGCTATTTGAAGAAGCTGTCAGGATACTGACAAGCCTAAATTACTTCAGGTCTTGATTTGGTCCTCACTGAAAATCTTTTGCTAGGACATTAAACTTATTATGCAGAAAGCAAAAGCTGGCATGCTTTTCTGCTATTGGATACACATTAGTGCAAACGCCTCATTCTAAAGTCAGTATTATACATTTATCACAGTCTATATGCATTTCAGAAGACATCCTGAAATCATACAAAAAGGTGCTCATAGAGCAAACAATTCTTGAGTTGTAAACTCAGCTTGCTGACATTAAACTTCTTCTCCAGAGCTCTAAACTTAGAAATCTAGGTAACTCAAGTTCAACGGAAATTAGATTAGCAGAAAGATAGGCTGCTTTTCATCAGGAAGATTCTGTTTTCAATACGAAAGCCAAGGTAACTTCAATGTCAGATACACGGACTTGGAATTATTCTGCAATAATTTCTAAACACAATATATAGATCTGCCTCAGGTTGCTAAACAAATGGGGCATATATATATAATTATAAAGGGCTTGAAAAAATAAGAAACAATGGGAAAAGCAAGATCCCAAAGTAATACATTAAAGCATACGAGAGTCAAGAGGCAATCAGAATGGTCATGAATTCACACAGAAAATATTTGTCAGTTAAAAAATTTAAGCTTGCAGAGGAGACAGAAGATTCATAGAAACCAGGTGACTTAAGCTTCCCTTTACAAGTGTCTAAGTGCTTTGTGCCGTGCTCTATTTCAAGCATTTCAGATAAGATTTCTCTTCTTTGTTCCAAAGCGAAGTTACATAAAAACTAAAAGCTCTGAACAAATTTGCTTACATCTTGACATCTACATTTTATTTAATCAATTTATTTTTTTAAGGTCTTAGCACTGGAAACATCAAAGTATGTTTTCTATTCTCTTCTAAAACTGTGAGATACCTAATTCCCCAGTAAATAGAGCAGCTTTCTTCCAGATTTCAGTTTGGAAAGAAAACGTGCACGAAACACTAAACATATCAAAAAAGACTACAGCATGTAGAATGGACTCTTGAAAAAGAAGTTCTATGGAAAAACTACCTAATTACATCCACACCTACTGCTTTTAACTGAAGACAAACAACCTGATAAAGACCTTAAGAAAAAAAACACAGATAAATTAGCTTTATTGTTATTTTCCTCCAATGTTTTTCATGTCATTAGTTCTTAAGAACATTCCCTTTTTAACAAATATCATCGGTCTCAAAGGCACCTGAACTCAGCTGCATAAGCCATTTGATACTGTGGAACAGTAGCTCAAGAATACATTAAAACTTGTGGGACTACAACTCCATAAAGAGGTAAGGACAGTAGACTTCATACCCTACTATATTTGAATTCAGACTGACAGTGGAGAGAGTTTCAGTTGACCTACTGTCTTACCATAGCAGCTAGATGTGTAATAGAGTACTTTAAATCATTCTTACACATGAAGTTGTGAAAGCAAGCACTTACGAGGTCATGTTTCCATTCACATAGTTTTGGTTCAGGATCCGAGCCCAGCAGCCTGCACCTACTTCATCATTGAAAGTGCTGTAGTCTTCTGAAGACCACAGTTTCTTCTCAGTTAATAAGGCGTTTGGCACCGTCTTTGTTCCAGGATAGTGAGCCCTATATAATATTTTTAAAAGAAAGAGCACTTAGCACAAAAAGGAAAATGAAAGCCTATAAGTACATATAGCAGTAATGATTCACCTCCTCCAAACTGAAAACAAAAAAAACCCTTCCTTTCTATTAATGGAATAGAAGAACTGAATGAGAGCTGTAATATTCTATAGTTTATTGTATTTGCATCAGTAGATGATTATTTCTTCTCATACATGTCAGTATATAAGTAAATGTAGCTTTAAATATATCATGCAACTTCTGCCACTTGCTAAAGCAAAGCTTTATCCAGAAATTGAGCTTCCAGATTTTTATAACTGTTATCTGCTAAATAAAGAAAAATATATGCTACCTTGTACTACCTTAAACAAATAATTAGAAAACCAACAGTAAGATACAGTACTACACATTATTCTAAGAACTTCACTGCATGAATCTTATGACCTAAAGACGAACTTGGCTAATTTTGCACACCTTTTTTCATAAACTCAGTTTTCAAAAAGGCATGCTAGTTGGGCTATAAACATCATGGGAGGTGTAAGCTGAAAATAACAGAAACATATAATGAAAGCCCTTGTATAGCCTCAACAAGTAACACAAGATGTGCAGCAAAGGATAGGAGATTAGCTGTGTCCAGAATAGCATTTTCTGCTCCTTCAGTAGTGAAAACAATCTTTTTTACTTCATCGTAAATGAAAACTCCTACAAAGGAACAACTCCACTCCAGTCACTTTCAGGAAATAATTGGTCCACTCTAGTACTGTTACCATTTGGACAGACTTGAGTATCCTAATTAACGTTTCAGGGAAAACCACACACTCCTAAACACTTGCTGCCTGAAAAGATGAGCTGCAGTAGAGTTTATTCCTCATTCTTATAGGTGTGATGCTTCAGCAAAAGCAGTAAGATTTTTGATTCTCTGCTCAAAAGAGCAGAGTCAGACACACTTAACAGAAGACCACTGCAAAGAGAGGAAAATTATGTACATCACAAAAGGGAGAAAGAATGAATTTTGATGTAGAAAATAAAAGGAACAGTAGGAAAAGAATTACAATAAAAGTGACACACGATTTCCAACCTCTTATCATTGGGAGAGAAGAATTTACCAGCAGCTATTACTATCAGTCTTTGAATTCTTCAAACCACTGCCATTTACAACAACAGTATTTGCATAGTTTCCTCCTTTCAATGTCTCTGAACCAGCAGTTCATCATCAGGACCTCTAGCTGATAGAGCGCTAACAAAGTATTTTTTAAATATTAACTATGATGAGATTAAGCATGTATTATACAGCAGATGATGAAGCAATATTAGTCCAGTGGGGGAACAGGGAGGAAAAAAAAAAAAGGGAATCACCTCACAGAGTTATCTCTGTAGGGCAGCTAAACTAAATCAGACATATTAAGAACGTAACATTAAGAAAAGCTCTTCTACTTATGGATTGTAAACACTGCTTCACACATTTGCCTACAGTGGCTTCATTTAGATAACTCAGCCAAAAAAAAAATACAAAAAAAAATTTGTGTTCTTTTTGCTTTGTACATAGCAATGGCCTAAAGAGGAGGAAGGAGAAAATCAGGATAGAAATAACAGGGATTTTCACTCTTTTTCTCATATTAGTACAAGGTTGTAGATATTAAACTGTAAAAGAAAGATCAGCCTATATAATACCTTCACTACAAATAAGCTCTGCAGAAAAATACTGTCTATGAAAACCTCAAAATCTAGTTCCTAATAACATCTATAGAAAAAAGAAATTGTCAGCTAACAACACAGAATGAGAAGGAAGAAAAAGAGTATCAGCACACAGGCCTGGGAGTGACTTAGGACAGTTTGAATTCCTGCTATTACAGGCACCACATCATGATTCCATCATTCAATAATGTCACAACATAATCTTGTTTTTAAGTTGTTAACTTGGGCATAATTAGGTCTAACAGATTTCTTTAAAATGATTGGTTTTCTGTGATACATTCAGCAAAATGTGTGTTTAGAACAGATCTGGCTAAGAATACTGATACTTCTAACCAAAAAGACTGAGTTGTCACTTAATGGCATACTAAATTTATATTAGATGAAAATGAAAGTTGTTACTCCTAAACTCACTGATACTTTATAAACACTTCCTATTTCATTTCAATTAACAGGAAGAAGGGGGCTAGAATTTTCAACATGTATAGTCAGAATAGCTTGGTCTCTTAACTGTTCATCATGCAAAAATCTAACTTGTTTAACCATGTTACAAACAAGTAACACACCTAAAGTACTCCTATGAGTAGCTAAAGAATTTGCAAGCTCATCCTTGAAAAACATTGCACTGGAGAGCTACAATGTAATTTAAATGTCTTCAAAGCAGAAGTAATCCTTCTTTGACGGAAATTGATGGAGGATGAGGGGGGAAGAGAGAGGCACTGACTGCCTATCTGTATTTGGAGGGAAAGCCTTCATTTCTACACCTCCTATGGCTCAGATATATAAAGACGAATGAAAAAAACTCAAGCTGAAGCAAGGAACAGCACATTTGAAGCATGGGACTGGGTCAGGCAACTTTAAGGAATTGAATAGTCAAAATTTAGAGCTACTGTAAAAAGAGAAGTTAATTAGCAAGTCTTACACACATTTCCATTCAGGTGACAAGTCAGTAATAAATCTGAAATTTAGTCTACTATGTTGGCAAAATATTAGCATCATATGATGAAACCCAGAACAAGAAAAACAAGTTAGCGGGTTGCATGCGTTCCAAACACAACCTTCCCATCACAACAAAATAAGAACCAAGAATCAAGACATTGTTGTAATTAAAAAAAGAATAGCAGAACAAGTTAATTTCTGTATCACATCCATTTCTGTAAAAGACCAGTGGAAGTCAGTAATGCAAGGGTGCATAGAAAGCTGTAAAATTAAAGCACTTCTTGCATACCAAATACAGGAACTAAAACAACACTCAACAAAAAGCGTTCTCCAAAAAAAAAAACCTTCATCAAAAGTGCAATCACAGTCAAGAAGGATCTTCCACATGATAGGAGACTCATGATTCAAATAAAGGGTTGTTGAGTCTCTCACCAGGACAACAGCCCATGTGATTTTATGTGGGTTAGTAAGAAATACTATAGTACCAATCCTTTCGTTGTAAGTAAGAGTACAGAGAGGTAAAACTTTGTGTTAGTTATAATTAAGCAAGATGAAGACAAACTATAAACAAACCACCAAGAAAGAAAAACAGAGAGAGCCCCCTACCCAATGACATCGACCACTTCATGGAGCTCAGAGTCAAGCAGCAAGACAAAGGAAATGGGCTCCCACAGTCTATCGCTGGCTATGATCCTCACCTGCTCCAGATTGTTCTTATCCAATGTGTATCTCAACAGCTTGGAAAAAAATAAGGAGAGCAGAGAACAGAGAGAGAAGGGACAAATAAAAAAAATGTTTTTCAAATTGTCAAAAATTTATACTGGGAAAGGCAGCATCTCCTTCAGCAGTATTTGAACATATTTCAACAACAAATCACGTTCCAATTCTTGTTTTTATAACAACTGTTACACCAAAAAAAAATGCAATAGACTGTTAAGCACGAAGCCTCTTCAAAGAAGGACACCTTCTTCCTCTACCATGCTAAACCCCAAAGTATGTAACAAAAGGAAAAATTAAAAACATTTGGTTATTTTCTTACACACACAGAACTGCAGATAAAGACAAAGCATATCACATTTCATGCAAGATAGTCTATTTGCAGATCAGCCACTTTGATGTTACTATGCTGAGGGTGAGGCTACATAGACTACATATGGCAAGGACAATGGAATTGTGATTTACAGACCTTGTGAAAACACAGTAAACATTTAATTCAGAACAGGAGTTGATTCCCCCTATGCTTCCCGCTAATCAACTATTTCAGTTTAACAATGAAATGACACAAATGAGATCAGCTCTTCCTAAACACAACCAACACAAGAAAAAACTCAATACACATACACACCTTATTACTCAACTGCATTTTATTTCAAATTTTGAAACTGCAACCACTGTACACTTCCCTAGACACATTTTAAGGCCTTTAAATTTAATGAAACAAATCTAAAATGTCACATAAGATGGACTCCAACAATGTAGTTTCTTAAAGTCCAAAGGTCCCCTAAACAGCGTTTGCTGTACTTGTAAATTCAGATAACATCAAATGCTTAACTACCTTCAAATCATTCTGTGTATTTCTACCATATAATTTTCTCCAACAACTAACACTGTCTGCAGCAAACAAGATTTTTTTCCCCACAGATCAGAATCTGAACTAGCTTATGTGCAATCTTACAACCCTCCCCACCCATTAAGATGGAGTGAACGAGTTACTGTTCTACTAGTAAAATTCATTGGTTTAAATTGAGACAAACCTTATGTCTTAATTTTGGATTTATGTAACTGATCTTAAGTTTCAAGCTTGTGCTTTGAACTATATAATACAAAAACTGTGTTTAAAATGATGGCTAAAAGCAGCATGACCCAAAAATCATAAAAATCAATCCAGAAGACAGTATGTTTTATGACTAATTTTTATGCTTCCACCAGCTTAGTACAGCCTTAGACAAGTCAATTCATCTTTCTCTCTTACAGCAAATGTTTTCTACCTCAGAGAGAGCAAGTAACAGTGAACTGAACTTGTTCTTCCTATCAAACTGAGAAAGCATTCCTGGATTGTAAGACTAATGATTCCTCTGAAGTTGTAACTATATTAACTATGAAAAATCTACAGAAGAACCACCTCTTCCATAAAAGCCATATTCATTTACAAATAGTTCCATTTGACAAACCACAAATAGAAATGGCAGCAATTGTCTATGCTATTTCATCATTGCATTAGTAAAGACTGTGATAAATACTGACCAAGGCAGATTTTTTTTCCTCCACACAACATACAGTTATTGTCCACTAATAATGACTTAAAGGTCATAGATAATAATTGAGGAGTATTGGGAAACATTTTCAATTCATCTACTTTTAGATAAAACATCAGGAAAAAAGTATGGTCGAGTACATTCAAGTCCAATTGTGTATTGGAATATAGGCATTTAAGAAAGAACTTGCCAAACAGCTATGGGCTCTCCAGGCTTTGTTAAACACAGCAAACTAAATCCATGTCTAACACAGAAGTAGTACTGAGCCATACATAATACATCCTGGGAGAAAATATACTATACAAATAAAAAACCAGCATCCATCATAGTAAGATAGGAAGACAGTAGTGAAGATGGTCTTGCAAACAAAATGAGGAAGTATAACCTATCAGAGTTCAAGACTTGAGCTAACTAGCTAACTTTTTATTTTTCCATTTTGAAGCACATTATGAATACTAGATAAGTAATTTGATTTAGTAGCAGATAAAGTTTTTCTTCTTTTCTTCTTCTAATAAAATTCCTCTTTTCAAAGGCAACAACTCATTGGCACGAAACAATGGCAAGCAATATGTTCAGAACAACCACGCCTCCAACCAATGACACCGAAACACACTGAAAGATACCAGCTTGGTAGCCCTTCTTCTAATGAGAAAGTATGAAGTTCTCCATCTTTCAAATCACAAGCCAACAGACAGCAAACTTGGAGGGCAAAAAAAGCAGACACAGAAACTTTACCTTAAATCTACTTAACATATGCTTCAGACTGCTTTTACGCAGGGGATAGAACTCCACGGGGAGCAATCATATCAAGAGAGAAATTATCCAATGTGTAAATGAAAGGAAAGGTAAAAAGAAAATTAAAGGAAACAAAGAAAAGGAAAGGGCAGTTACTTTTTATGGATGGATGCCAAAGCAGTCATTTCAATTATCTTAGTAATTTCTAAATGAAACAATATCATTTTAACCCCAGGTTTCCATTCTAACCAGAAGAACTACAAAGTCACAGAAAGGGTCATACCTGAGAAGAGATTACAGAACAATGTACAGGAAAGAACTGATGAGAAAAGAATTTAAGGCTATTTAAGAAAACAGACTGACTAGCTGATTTTGCAAACAACTAGACACTTATCTTAGAGACATACCAATACAGTGTACTTTTAACAACTTTCTGAAGCTGACCATTTGAAGAACAGACGCCTAACTACTATTATCTTTTTCTAGGTCAGCAAGAACTCTGGTAGCTTGTGCCTTGAAGTCAGCATTGGCTGAGAAACATGGTGTTCTTGTTTTGTACTAACCTTAATTTCTCGATAGATAACACTACTGCACAGGAAATATTCTCCTAACTCTTCAGTTTTTTGTGATCAGCAGGGGTGGGGGAGTTGGGGAAAAAATCTGTATGACAGTCAAGAAAAACCTCTGGCAAAAAGAACTTTCATCTTAAAGAACAATTAAAACATGTCCATAGTCCTAAAAACTACAAACAAAACCAGGTACTCCTAGCCTTCTGTCAAGCTCTTGAAGAAGTAAGCCACACACATTCAGTGCAGAAACTTCATTTTGAAAGTTTCATCAACATGTAAATCATAACTAAATCATTTCCTAACACACTATAACTTGCTGAGGTGCAAGTCTTGCCTAACCTAAGAAAGTTATAAGCTTATAAACTGAACAAGTTACTCAATGCTGACATTATATAGTTGGTATGTATTAGCCATTTCCAGGTGATTGGGGGTTACAAGCTCAACACATGAAAGCAGTTTCTTGATAAAAATCCCTGCTTAACTGATCTGCTATAACTTTGAGCCATGGATTAGTTTAAACAATTATGAGCATATAACACCCAGTGGTTTTAAACCAAAAGAGGGCAGATTTAGACCAGAAAAAATGAAGAAATTTACAATAAGGGTGGTGAAACACTGGAACAGGTTGCCCAGCCACATGATAGACGCCCCATCCCTGGAAACATTCAAAATCAGGTTGGATGAGTCTCTGATCAATGTGATCCAGCTGAAGATGTCCCTGCTCACTGTAGGGAGTTGGACTGGATGATCTTTAAAGGCCCCTTCCAAACCAAAATATTCTGTGATTCTATGACTCAAAATAGTACACTAGTGACCACAAGCATGTTCTTATCACAGTAAGGTTAAGAAGACAGGTAAGCAGGTTAACATATGTAACACAAGTGAACAATTTATACACGTGTCGATCATTTGCACTAGGAACATGCTATAATTTTTAAAAAACTATTTATGGTTTTGAAAAATCAGCAATAACTAGGAAATCAAGAGCAGCAGAATAAGTACCAGGAGAGCTGACACAAGCAAGGTGGTAAGAAGTGTATTGTGGAGCAAGAGTGCATGCAAACAATCAAGTTGCTATTTGCTAAAGCTACAACAGTGGGGATTCCCAGCTGCTAAAACTGAGATAGGTTGTATTAGTTTAAAAAACAAACATTGGACGCTAATTTTTACTACTTCTTTACTGTCAGTGCATGCTGATAGTTCTAATACTATCTGTTATCAGACATAAGCAAGAAACAGACTCCTAGCATTAGGACATGACCAGAAAAATCTCAAGCAAGAGACATGTTACAGGGAATGCTGCAAGTCCTAGGGCAATAAGTTCCAGTGTGAAAGTTCAAGTTAATCTAAAACCAAAACCAACCACAGACCAAGCATTTAGCCCTAAGGTTTGTCTGACTTTGAAGATACACAGAGATTAGCCAGAAGTCTTCTGTCACTGGCTAGTGCTAAGAAGCCTAAAATATATCTCCTATCTGAATACTTGAAAGAAATGATGGAAGAGTGGTAAAGCTACTTTATACATGTACTTAACTGAAAGAATAGAAGACAGGAAAGAGTAATCATTCACCACTGTATGTGATGATGAAAAAAAATGGGAATGGCTAGGAAGTATGAAATAAGAATAGATGACTTCTCAAAATGCAGATGAAGATTTATTGATAGAAATGAAGCAATAAGCAGTATATAAAACTCCTCATTTCTCCCACACTTACCCGACTACCTCAACAGCATCATTAAGATAGGGATCAATTATCATCTCCTTTGAAACGTTCCAATCTCCATCTGCAGCGATGATGCCAATGTTCCTTAGACCCAGTCTGTCCAAAGATTGTCGAAGTACCTTAGTAACAGATAACACCACTTATCAAGTACAGCCTTCATCAATCAGAACACGAAAATTTAAGGCTGAAAACAATTTAAGAACTGTAGGAGTCATCGGTGGAAGCATGTCTTCAGACCAAGCTGGGTAAAAGATGTTCTCACTTCTCAAAGAAGAGCCATAATGACAACTAAGACAATGTTAATAATAAGGATTTTCAATACTAAAGGGCTGTTCATGACATTTAGGTAGCCACTGCACAAAAATGGGCTTCTCATTACTTGTACTACTTCTGACAACCCATGTGCATACATGTACTCCATTCAGCGGATGCCATCCCGCTGTGTGCATGTATTTCATTATGTACGAGTAATGAATTTATCGAAGTCAGTCATGTTAAGTTGATCTAAAAATAATGACTGGTTGGAATGTGGAAGTAGACATACCTACACAAGTGATCAGAAGTGAAAGTTAAACTGATCTCAAAAAAGTTTATTGAGAAAACAGGGACTGAAGTTTTAAAACAGAAAAGACCTTTTAACTGTGCGGTTCTCAGCAGAGCAGAAATCTTTGCCAAACATCTGTCCTTTTCAAGTGAAGAGTATCTAAGCGTTCTTTTCACAAGTTGAACAAAAAAATCCTTGGCGTTTTAAGTGTCTGATATTTAAGTTCAGCCACTGCTTGGCTCTCATGTGTCTCACTAATTTTCAGGAACATAATACAGAGAAATGGAACTGCTTATTTACAACAAAACTGAGGGCAGTCAACTTTGAATTCAAACATGCCAGCAAAAGAGAATTGCTATTGTGTCTTTCCAGGTTCTTATTATTTCATTGTCAAAGGTGATGATAAACCTCTCTCATCTGCCTGTGGAACTTCTTAAGACAAAGTATAGCCAGGGCAAAATATACCCACCTCTAATAGTTAAGAATTAACCAGGCTTATACAGGGTTATACAGATAAAGCATGCTTTATCTGAACACTACAGAAAAAAAAAAATTAAGCATTTTCAGCAGGTTCCACATAGTTACATATGAAAAAAAGACATAAGACCACAGTCAAAAATCCTTTTTTCAATCTTGCATAGAAAGAACTGATACACTGTGTGCTATACATATGCATACATACATGAGAAAAGATTTTTCCAACCATTTCAAGATGAGGATGTATGAATCCTTATATAATTTCTTGTAATAGCCCTCCAGCAATGTGAAGGAGAACAGGGAGCATTTCTGGCTTGACTTGTAGTCAAAAAAATGACACAAAGCAAAGCCGAAGTGTTGGTGACAGTGAAAGCCCAGATCAAAAGGACATAGAACATACTAAGAAGAAGAAAAGTAGCAGTGAAGTTCTGTTCAGCTGCTTGAAGCCTTTGAAGCATAAATTCCTAACAGTAGAAATACTTACAGCAAAGTCCTTGTCATGTAAAGCCTTCCAGCTAGCTAGACATCCAGAAGAAAGCCTGCCTAACCATAGAAATAGTTCAGAAGAACAAAATTACTAGAAAAGTTGCAGAACTTCCATGCTGAGAGATAAGTACCAAGGATACAGAACTGTAGACACTCAAAATACACTCCATAACAACATACAGAGAATTGTTTCCCTACACTAAGTATCCATGTTTATATAGAGGTAGTCTTTAAATTTTAGGGTTTATTTGAAATGACAGTATCTAAAAATATAATTGAAAGAACAGGATCTTCTTACAAATAAGGATCTTCTTACATAAATAAGAATTTATAAGCAATAGAATCATCACTTCTTTTTTCATCTTTTCTACTTAAAAACAGCTAGCACTTAAGTGGATGAAATAACTGAAAGAACTTCTTACAAGCAAAAATTTAGCAAGATAACTAAGAGTTTGCCTATGTCATGTATTTGTCAGACCTTATAGAAAACATCTGGGGTGCACAGCACACTTCACTAAAAAGACCTTTTTTCAAATGGTGGACTGCAAACAGAACATGCTGATTAGAGAATAGATGCCTCATGACACTAAGAGAATTAATGATGTTAAATAAAAACATGTATCAATTAACATACAGTGTAGGGAAGGATGACACCTCTCAGCAAAAATTTGTGTGATGTTAAGATCTAATTAACTAAACATTTAGCTCTAAAAGCCAAAAGCTTAGTCCCAGTTCAACAGCAATTAAAAACAAGTACAATGCTGCACCTACACGGTACAGTTTGTTCTCCACGTTCATTCTCCCCACGTTAGGAAGCCAAGACAATGAGAAGATGAGAAAGCCTCCAGGTGACATGACAAAGGATTGAGAAAAACAGAACATTTCTATTTCTTACAAGATATACAGAAAGCCACAAAACCAGTCTTAAAAGAGAAAGAGCCAACGAGTGATACAAGGAGATTAAAGGAATATTTTACTTATAGTAAGATCTGCCTTCTCTCTCTGATGATTCTTTTTACAAAGGTTCACTTCCCTCTCATAGGCACTCCAAGCAAGATAACACCTAGTCAGAGAAGAAAGACACTTCCAGCTCAGAAAAAAAAAAATTCTCACTATTTATCTTCCATCTTACTTTGTTTTATTCAGCCTGCAAACAAGTGTTTTCATTCAGTTCTGTTTGGTTTTGCTTCTCCTACATACCGAAGAACTAGAGATTTCTAATTAAGTCCACATACACACACACACACACACACACACTTGTCCTCCCTCCCCCACTACCATAACTTACCTAAAATACAAGATTATCCTTTAGGAGACTAGGAGTATCCTTAGTGATTTCTCCTTTGGTGAAGAAAAGCCTAGAACCCACATTGCCTGAAACTAAATGCAACAGAAGACTTCTACTTCTTGAGGTTTTTTTGTAACAAAGAAAGCACCCTATAAACTTGTTTCCTAGCTTTAAAAAAAACTTAGGGTATGGTTTGTGCTGAACACACATCAGGGTGGAATATTTTAAGAGGATTCTAAGTACACTCACTCAACAAGTTTAGATAGAGATTCAGCTTCACTACCAAAATCTGAAGTATCTACACATTCACCAGAGGTTTGTTACATGCCCAAAGAAACAAGACACCTTGACATAGATACCATGATATCCTGCTTTGCCATATTTCAGCGTTATTTGTGCTTTCTCTGGAATGCATTTTGTAAGTCTCTCAAAAACTCTAGTGCCAAAACTCTGCATCCAAATGTAAAGTACACATAACATAATTTGGTCTAAGAAATTATAAGGTAGCAATGGACCTGGTAAATCAGTTGGAAATACACAGCTAACATATCTGTGAACAAGAGACCCATAAACCTGGATATAAGATATTCCTTTCATTGTACAAGGTATATGACCAATTACTGACTAATTTTAAGCACATAGGATCCAAGAGGTACTGAATTTCGCTCTGCTAAAAGCCACTTTTTCCATAAAATAAGAACCTGGTGTTTTACAGCAATAATTTAAGGGTACTATATCCACTGGAACTTCACTACAGAATTTTAAGTAATTCTAGATCTTGGAGCTACAACTGTACCCAAGTAAATATAAAAATGATGAATTTGCATGATTTCAGTAGCATCAACTGGAGCTCCCACGAAAATGTAGAGGTCCTGAACATTTAGCATATACTGACACAACTAAAGTTCTAAATAACAGACAGAGAGAGAGATCTAGAGATCTGATCCTGTTCGCATTCCACACCTGCAACTATGAGAAAAAGAGTTCAGTAAAGTGAAGTAGTTGCAGGATTAAGCTCCCTTTCTTTGGCAAATTTAGAAAAGCTAATCATTTATATATTATAACAAACATTTAACTTTAGAGAAGTAAAAAAAATTACATACCTTAATATATTTGCTGTTAAATGCCCTTTCATTCCATATCTGTAAAGGAAAAAAAAAATCCATTTAGACAAATCAGAATACGTCAATGCATAAGGAAATACTTCATTTATGTATATGTAAGATTATACAATCTATTAATCAATTCCATGGCTTCATTTTGCTACAGGAAAGTGCTGTTTGGTTTTGTTATCAGTTCTCCAGGGGAAAATTCTGCATGAAAGTTCAAAAGCTGCTTGTTTATCCCTAAGGTCTACTGATTGCCACCTTGCTGAAAGAACTCTAGAGCAGCTTGAGCTCTACAAAGGTAGCAGTGTTACACAGGACATTATCATCAATGGGTCTACAGTTTGATAGAAATCATTGAGAAACACACTGTGGCTTCAAGTTGTGGTCCTAATGAATGGGCCCTGTTGCCACACACTGACACAGGAGAGCTACATCAAGTAGCATATCAAACAACTGCCTACACTGCTAAGGGGTTATTCAATGATGCAGTTAAAATTTACACAGGGTTATGTCCATACTTGAACACTACAGATCCAGCATAAATTAAGTAAACAGACACAAAGATCTCATTTCTGTTGCTTTGGATTTTCCATCTTCTACGGAAAGAGTCTTTAAGCTAAACACAGCTCAAAATTCAGAAGTGGGAATGCTGTTCTTCCTTTCTACTAAGTACCCTGGCCAATAAAATGCATAGCTAGAAACATTCTCACTTTTTTTTCTCTAACCACAACATGAACAATGTGACTCACATTCACCAATAAAAGTATCCCCCTATAGGTGTAGAGTACCTAATAATCTACAAGTATCTACAGTTTCCTGCAGGTGGAATTTATTCTACAATTGGGAAGGCAAGAGACTAGAGGCTTGACATTGATTCTGGTTTAATAGTCATTATCACAGAAAGACTGTAAAGTAATGTAACTTCTGCCTTCCCCTTGCAACAACAAAAAAAAGCCAAAACTGCAATGACAAAATGATTTCTCTTCTCATCCCCCTCCTACAGTAATAAAGAGAGACAAGACAAAGATCTTAGTAATGCTGATAGATTCAGGATACTGGAAATTTTGTTTTACTGACCCCAATATAATCAATGTCCAAATCATGATACTGTTTAGCTCCTAATATCCAAGAAATAATATAGTAAGCAGTGACATCTGGATAGTCATAGGGCCAGTTTTCACCCCTCCCTATCCATGCTGGAAATGTCCAAGGTAATCCTGTAAAGAAGGAATTAAAAAATTAGTAGGTGGCTGGTCTACCTTACTCAGTAAGCTTCAATAGCAAGTTGTAGTTTGTTCTACCTAACATTAAGGAGTAGATATGCACTTCAAATTCACATAGTTCAGTGAAGACAATGAAGCACAACTTACCTAACTGGAGAGTATGCTCTACTATAAATTGTGATCAAAAGTATCAATAGCTGACTTTTTTAAGCTAGAAAACCTTTGCTACCAGAGAATAGCTGACTACATACAATCTTTCAATTGTGTGGTATTAGTTCTAACACGTTTAAAACCCCAAAGGTTTTAGGATTAAAATTTACAAAGTTATAGACAAAGGATCAATACTGAACACCAAAAATTGTTAATCTCCTGAATATGAATTTCGGAAGAAGTGATGATGTGATCATAGAGGAAGACAGACTGGGATCATGAAAAGCATTTCCAAGTCTCAGCTGTTTACTGGATCTTGTAGCAAATAAGAACAACAAATTAACCTAACCAAATCCTGCTAAGTTTTCAGATGACTTTGTATGAGACATCATAGGCTAGCTCAAAGGCAAAACCTGCTTCCTTTGTTGGGAGCTTCATTTGAGGGTAGAGGTAGGTTTTTAATAATCACAATTAGTCATAGATAGTAAGATTACTGCTTGTCACAGTGCCTGTCTAACAGAACCTGACTAGCAAATCCTGCACTAAGTCATGCCTTGTAGCTGGATATGGCAAAGCCTGATCCCTGGAAGAGGGGGGATTAAGATACCTTTTAACTGATAGATTTCTTACCTTGTTTCATTTGAAATACATTTAGTAAAGTGTTTCAATTAAAATCTAGGGCTACACATTTGTACTGTAACAGTATATACATACATAACCCACAACCAAAACAAGAAGACAGGAAAATCCTCTTACAAATCACCCACATACGTAAGACAAATCAGAAGACAAGAACCACTGTAGTAGGGAGGGGGTGATAGGTTTCTAAGAACCTATATCAAATTTAGTGCATACAAAATTTAGAGATTTACACTTCTTGTAAGTTTACTTTATCCATCCCAATTTTTCACTCTATTATGCAGAAATTCAGCTCTCAGGATAAATCACTTATGATTACTGCTGTGATACAGTCTAAGTATTTATGTTACCCAGTACAAGCAAATGATTAATTTCTTATCCTGTGCTAGTTGTTACAGTAACAAAGTAAAACACATTAAGTTTAAGTGAAGCATCGATGCAAGTTTACCACATATTAGAGATTCTACTTTGTCTACTTCAAGATCAAAGCATATGCCCATTAAAATGAATATGCTAATTAAGGATAAGATATATAATTTAGTTAAGGGGGAAAAAAGCATTCAAATCCCAAAGCCTGAGGCAACTTACCAATCAGTTTAATTTTGGGGTTCCTCTTTTTGGCTTCTTTCATCAGCCACCATTCATAGCCCCGGAAGTAGTTCTCATCATTTTCATAGTGCATATGGGAGGGTTCAGTACCATCTAGGAAGAAGAGAGACAGGTAGCTAACAATTATCATCTGTGTCATAAGCTCTTACTCATTATAATGTCTTCTGTATTGCTCACTGCCATAGCATGCAAGCACACATCTCCAATGTGGTTCACACATTCTTTGATACATATGTCAAAGCAAAATGAGTAAGGGGGGAAACACAAAAGACTTGCCACTACCCTTCATTCTTAGCATATCAGGTTAGGATAACTTTAATATTTTAAGGGAATATGTCTGCTTCAAATATCAGAATGTGATTAACTGTTGGGCATCTAATATCCCTAGCCGTAATACAAAACCTATTCATGATTATCTTGGTCTCAAGATTATGAAAGGTATAGTATTAAGATCAGGAGGGCACAAAAAAAACAACACATCTGTGGAAGTAGATTATATCTAAACAAAAAAGTAAACAAGAGAAGGTTATAGTCTGTCTCTTCTGTGTAAAAGAAGTCTAGGGAAGGAAAAGAAAGGAACTGCTATGAAGTTTTGCAGTGACAGGAAAGAGGTATTTTATTTTTATAGTGAAAAATCTAGTTTATAATTTCTGTAGTGTTCTGTGACTGCAGGCAGAGTTTTGATAATTGAAGGCTGTGCACTGAATTCCCTCTGGAAAAGGTAAACAAACTAGAAAGGTGCAAAATAATCAGTGTTACATGAGAACTCATTACACACAAAAGTCAATTAACAACTTGTGCAAGCAACTGCAACAATTACTTAGGCTAAACTGCATGTCTAATTGTTCCAGAGATCTTTTCTGATGAAACTTTTTTTTTTATGGAGCCTGCTGAAATAGCAAATTTCATTACAGAAAATATGATTGATTTTTTTTTTACCTTACTAATACTTGACTATTTAGAAGTTCAATTTGTCAGAGACACAGAACAATTAAGATTCCAAACCCAGACTCCTGATCACACTTCTGATGTCAGAATAAGAGCTACAGTCTAGTGTGTTAAGACACATGCATCTTATTGTTCCCAAAATCTGGAAAGCCATCACATAAGTATGCAGCATGCTCCTCAGCCAGCAGCAGGAGTGTTTGAAGAGAAGATGTACATGCATGAAACCTACTCCATTCTCCTCTAATCAGGAATTTATTGACCAAATACTGAACTCTTAAATTTGTTATAATACTTTTCAGCATGTTAGTTTTTCATGATTAATGTAAACCAAAGAAGGAAAGACAATACCTAATTACACAGACAGACATTTAAATATATATATATATATATAAAAATATAAAATGCCACAAAGACAGACATTATTCTTTGCATTTATTAACAGTCTGCTTTAAGTCTATTCTTGATGTGGTTAAGGTTTACTTCTGAGTGGGGGGGAAGATACAAATGGCAAATTGTAATCTAGTCACTGCTGCTCAGCTTCTGATCACAGGCAGTTAATACACAGTATCTCATATATGTAAATAGAGCAGGCTAGGAAAATTACACATTTTCATTTGCAATTGTGGCCAGACAAAAAACAAAGCACTGTTCTGACCAGGTGTCCTAGCATCTACTGCTTTTAAGACAAACTACCTAGTCTTACACAAGTTTAAAGTTCATATTGCAAAACTTGTGTTTGAAAAATACTCTGTAATTCAGAACCCTACTTAATGTTGGAGGAGAAACTCATTTGCTCTAGAATGCAACCTATGAACCATATGACAGTGAGAACCATCTCTGTAGTGTTACTGTAAATTTCTCTTCTACAAGTTAGCTGACACTATTTATATTTTTCTGCAATTTCAATACTACTACAGAAAACATCTCTATGCTTCAGCTAAAGTGACACATGCAGGATATATTACTTACAGCATCACTGCAATTAGGAATTAAGCCTTGCTCAGGCAAAATCCATACCTGTTGATTGTCCATCACCCCCAATCTCTACTTTGAGGATATGTAAAGAAGCACCAAAATTCGGCTAGAAAGAGACAGAAAAACAAACAGAATCCTGCTGTTAACAAGAAGAATGCAGTAAATAAGTAAACAATTTTGAGAATGCTAAAAATTCAATACTTTTTTTAAACACCCACTATAGCTACAATTAAAGATAATGGAAAATTCTGCTTCAAACAGCAATTGAGCAAGATAAATTCTACATTTATCCTCTGTTAGCTTCACTGACTCTTGCACCATTAACAACTCTTCTCCCCACCTGAGGAGATTTTAAATTGCTTAAGCTCAAGAAAATACTGAAGTGTTCTTAAAACACAGGCTATATGAGGAACACAACAGTATTTTTTTAACATTATTAGAAGTCAAGTTTGCTCTCTTTTAAAATCAAATTATTGACATTATTACTTCTGTAAATAATTTACTCTTTGGTGTAAAGGGTTACACTGTGAAAGAGCACACATACAGATCACAAACAATCTCCTAACTACAGGTGGAAAGGCAAGATACAAAAAACCACCATACTGAAAAACAAATGCTTACCTAGTCCACTATCCTCTTCACCTGGCATCCAAGTAGTGGAGCAGAAAACAAGATTAAATCTCACACAGGTGACTCTACTCCTAGTATATTCTTCCAGCAATTACAAGCTTAAGACTAGCTCAAGCCAGAAGTTACAACTAATCATTATTTTAATAACCACTAATGAGCTGGCCTCCTCCATGGAATTATCCAAGTATAGTTTTGGCATCCATAAAAAAGTTTTAGGATGTGAGAATGCAGTTTGATTAAAAAAAATACGCTGCGTAGACAATAGTTTCCTTGGCTTTCATGTTTGGGATTTTTTTGTCTTTAAATAAGAAGGAAATATTGACAATCCTAAGGTTTCTGATTTTCAACTTTAACACATTTGCTCTCCCATCCCCATCATGAAAGTTCACTGACATTAGAAGACAAAGAGAATGAGGCAAGGTATATCCCTCCCAGGTGTCATGACAGTTTAAGAAGATTTGGTGAAAGAGCATATCAAAAACTCTTGGAAAATCATGATCTCTCAGATAGATTTTCTTTTACCACATGCCTCCTGATTTCTTCAGGACACAGACTTCTAATGCACAGCTTTGGTCTCCAAAAAAACATCAGTTTTGGTACCACAGTCACACATTATGCCTTAGCTCTACCCTTTACAATCAATTTTTCAAACTACACAGTAAATTACTCCCCTGCAGCCATTTGGATTGCACTACTTGAAAGTGAAATGACATCCTCTTCCAGCAGAGTAACTTACAATGCCAAAAGCAAAACAAGTTATTATTGTCCAGTGCACTAATCTTACTACATATTAAGCTGGGTAACTGCACAGGTTACACTTGCGAAGTAATGCAGCTTTACAAACCAATAATGTTCACACATCTTCTAGAGGAACTGCACTTGAGACTACTTTGGAATAGATATGCTACTGAAATTATGCAGTCTGTGCATTTTTCACATCATATGAATCTATCTGTACTCAAAAAAAAAACCAAACAAAAACACCACCACCAAAACTGTCTCAATCACTCACTTCCTGCAATCTCTAGGAAAAGCTAAACCCCTCATTTTAGTCACAAGAACAATTTAATCCTCATTAAGCCTATACAGATAATCAAAATATATGAAAACACAGGGGTTTTTTTTAAACACATTGTGAAAACATAAAAGGAACTTCCATAATAACTTGAAGAAAAAGCCCCTGAACAACATGCTGGTTGTCAGAAACAACAGCTAAAATATAAGGTTCTGATAAAAATAAACATTAAAGTGGATACTTTACAAGATAGGATTTTGTCTTATTTCAAGCACTACTGAATATACTATAGGAGTTCCAACGTTACACAGTAAGAAACTGCATATAATTAGACATTATTGTAGCACTATAACTGACTTTACCTTGAACAGATAATCTAAAATCTGGGAGCGGTAAGGTTCTTGGTAGTTCACCAGGAGTCTAGATGTAGCCTAAAATGGAAAGAAAACATGAAAAAGCTAACTTTCAATCATGTAAGTACATTGCAGTTTGTCAGTTTAGAACTTTCATATAGCTAAGAAATCTACAAAAACAATTATAGGGCCAGGAACTCAGTGAAGTCTCTTGAAAAACTCTTTTCTACCCCTTCAGTAGTGCATTTCTGATTTCTTTGATTGCAACTGCCTTGTATTCTGGTTACCTGCAATTTACTGCAAAGAGTCCAAAGAACAAATAAAGTGGGATAGCTCACAGCCTTACTGCATGCAAAACGCAGCTCCCTCCCAGCACTTCTCTCACTCTACTCGAGTCTCCGTGCCTTGCCTCACCGCATACCAAAGGCAAAGAGAGCTCACTGGGCACACAGGCAGGAGGGCAACGAAAGCAACTCAACAGGTCCAAGACTGGGTAAGAAGTCTCAGGATTTCACAGCTGTGCTCGCTGGACCACAGGAAAGCGTACGACTCGCTGTTGGCTCGTCCAGCATTAGGAAGACTCTCTACAGAAAAAAATCCACCCTGGCTTATCTCTCATCCAGCAGTACCGAGGATGCAGGATGCCCTCGGCACCTCGAGCTGCCCGAGAATAAAGAGCCACTGTATAGCTGTCCGGAGNCGCCGAAGCCAACAAATACTCCCACCGACGAAATCCTCAGCCCACGTGCCCCTCGGAACCGCCGCCCCGAGGAGGGCATTAGCATCACAGCACCGGAATAGCCCCTACTCCCGCCGGCGCCGCTCACCCCGCCGCCACTGACAGCCCCGATCCCGTCGAACTCCCTGCCAAGCCCGACAGCATCGTCCAGCATGTAGGCGGCCGTCGAGAACGCAGCGGCACCGACTCCGCGGGGGGCCAGGCCCCAGCTGCAGCCAAGGAGGATACAACCCCACAGCACAGTCACGCATCCCATCCCACCCACTGCACTGCGCGCCGCCGACAGCGTCCGGACACGCCACCCTGTCCCTACAGCAACTCGCCACAACCCAGCTCCGCCTGTCACGTGACCACATAACCTGGCAATCACCTAGGGGGCGGGACAGGAGCGCCCTTCGCCGCCATTTTGCTAAAGGGAAAGACGAAGGGAAGGGAAGGCTTTCGGTCCTTTACGGCCAACCCCTTCCCGGGTTGAAGTTAGTGGCTGCCATTTTGAGAAAGGGTGAGGCAAGTTCCAGCTGGTGGTAGCTGTATCGCCATACTGGAATTGGGCACTGAAGAGCGTGTGAAGCTATTGTGGGGGCCATCTTGGGTGTGGGAGGCGAGGCGGGTGTGGCGTTACGGCTGGAGCGGGTTTATCTACGAAGACAGAGGGTATTGCTATTAGCGCAGGATGGGTAGCTGGACTGTCAGAGCTACACTAATTTGACCATTTTTGAGGGGCGTCTGGGAAGGCGCAGCAGTTTTGCTGGGATGATGTTTCCTAGGCAATCTCATTTCCAGGCCCTTGCCAGCAGCCTGTTTCCTGCTTTTCCAGCACTTTCAGGCTGCCACTAAATCTCTTATAAAGAAAGCAAATATCGGCACTTTGAAGGAGGAAATTCCTGCACGTTGCGAGGAAGAACTTTGATTGCTTGCACAGGAACAGGCAGGGAGTGTCTCTGGGCACACGCCCATGAAGGGGTGCTGGTAGCCTCACAGGTTTCCCTGGGAATCTTTGCTGGCCCTAGGTGGCTCCCTAGCTGCAGTCAAGCAGGACCCCAGAGAAGGATCCTGAAAGTGGCTTTTGCCTTGCGCCGCTAGCGGTGCTGAACCAGCCTTTCTGTTTTCCAGCTTTCGGGGCACACTACAGGGCAGCTGCATAAAAAGACGAGGGTGCCGTGCTACGGGTTAAAAGCTTCGGTGAGGATAGCCAGGGTGTTCTCTCCGACTCCAGCACGTGAAAGCATTCGGCTGAGAGAAAAAGTAATCGGAAGCCTGGCGATCAGCTTGATTAGCCTATAAAAATCCTTAAAGGGGAACTATCAGCCTGCTGACCTGTGTCTCACAGAGGCGATGCTCCGTGTCCTTAAAGGAGGAATGAGACACCGGGAGATGTGGTTGCTGATATCATGTGGGCAGTGTGTTAGAGGTTTAGAAAAGCCCAAGTTTTGAACGTTTCTGTCCATAAAGAATGCTGTTATTCGAGCTACTGCCTCTCTTGCCCGTGTCATTGCAGGATCTAATGTCTCACTGATGACATTATCTGATTGTCGTTTCCTGTTTGTCTCTTTTTTAATAACAATACCAAACACTCACAAAACATTTTACACTTTACGCAGCAATATTGAGCATTAACTAATGAACCTGCTCACACCCAAAGGAGCTATACAGTGTCATTATTACATGCAGAAGAACAAGGTGACTTCCTCAAGCCTACAGGGAGTCAGTGGCAAAGATAGAGTGATGCTCATGGTCCTAATTCACATTCTTTTCAACAAACTGTACAACTTTGCACACCTGGAAGGTTTTTAAAACCATAATCAATTATTAATTGGTTACTTTTGAGAATTTCTTAAATTAAAGCATCAATTTGTTCCAGGTAGAAGGCTTCAGCTGTGGAATCCATACTTCACTTATAGGATCCTGAAAGTGTCATCTTTCAAAACTCCTGTTTCCATCCTCTGATGTGCTGAGTGCCTTCCCTTTTCAATTGGTATAGAAAAGAATTCTTAGACTTTGGTTTGGTGGAAAGAATATTTTCTTGGGACTCTGAGGACTTTTATTCTGCATTAGGGTTGTCAACTCTGCTTTTTAACTGTAGGATTTTTTTCTTTACATCTTCATCCATGATCCAAGGACATGTGATCTGGACCCTTTGTAGGCCCAGATATAACCAATAAAATTATTGAGGATTTATTCCTTGCTTCCTTTGTAGATAAGATAAACTTTCAGTGTTAATGATTTTATATTTCAGTTGTTCTCTCTTGATAGTACTTTCACCTCAGCCAACACAAAGAACAGCTGTTGTTCCAAGATGACTGATTTGAAATACTGCATATGCCCAGATCTCAAAAAAAAACCCCTCACAAACTCAAAACAAACAAAGAAAACACCAAAAAAAAAGAAGAAAAAAAAACCAACAAAAATAACCCCCAACAATCTAGGAAACTGTGCTGCTTGCATGAGAAATTGTTCCATATGGACACAATGTCAAGGGTTAGGGCTCAGCTGGCCACTAAGCAAGTGAGGGATGCTCTCTATTAGACCCTCTCCCTTCTGAAAGGAGAAAAGGAAAGGAATAAGGGAAACTTGTGAGTTAGAAAACAAACTACTTTAATGAAAATAATAACAATAAAATATATACAAACATATGCAAAACCAATATCAAACACAACCTCCCAAAGGTAGTTACATCAGTGTCACCCCTCATGCTGTGGGCAGGCACTGGTGAAGTCCCAGACTGGACACAGAAGCAGATGGGAACCAGATTCAGGAGCTTAATTCAAGAACTGAATTGAGGAGCTTAAAGATCAGGATTGAAGACAGAACAGAGAGAGTCCTCCTTGGATGGTGGCCGTTGAAGAAGAGAACTTGATCCTCGTGATCCCTCAGCTTTATACCAGATGTGACATATATGAAATGGAATATCTTGTTGATCAGTTTAGGGTCAACTGTCCTGTCTGCTCCTTCCCATAGATGCAGCCTTCTACTCTGCACCCCTAATGTAGTACACAAGATTTATCAGTGACCTTGATCTGCATACCAGTCCTTGGCACACCAAGTGTTCACTACTAGAAGCAGACGCTGTCTGCAAAAACATGCTGTTATTTTCATAAAGGGCAGTTAGTGAGAAGAGACTTAGCTGAAAATGTAAAATCACTGAACAGAATTAGTTCTGTTCTAATTCAAACCAGAACACACAGTCAACTGTTGCTTTCTGCATGTAGCTTTACTTCCATAATGTATAAAATGCATCATCTCCACTCTTGCTTCCTTTGATCTTTCCGTCTCATTATCAGTTGTTACAGTGAAGAAATTTAGATATATATCTGCTATGTTTCTCTATTTCTAATGGTAAGAACTGCTTTTTCTTTAGTGAAGTATAGGCAGAACCAGCTCACCAGGCACTGTTCTTAGTAGGCTTCATGTTAGGAAAAGGCAGGTGAAAAGTAACAAAATAGGGTTTTGTCTGATTACTTTTCTCTCAGTGAAAATAAAGGTTTGACTGAAATTTATTTTAGAAATTAATCTACCCAAGTGTCTCTAAAACCTCCCTTCCACCAAACTGGAGGGGCCTACACCAGCAGTTCAGGAATGACCACAAGTAGAGCATGATTTGATCATTTAGGCTTCATATAATGAGTGCACCCACAGAAAAACTGTATATGAAAGAGTTATGCTGTGGCTGGAAAAAAGAAGGAACCAAATCTCTGTGCCCAGTGGCTAAATATTATAGAGCTGCTTGGTATTGTTCTCAAGGAAGTCACTATGTTCCATAGAGCTGCCTGGTATTGTTCTCAAGGAAGTCAGTATGTTTTATTTTAGAGCTTTTAAATTTCTTCATCCGTTTCGTTTCTCCTTAGCATCTGAATCATCAAACAGGCCAGGCTTTGTGTTACCCAATAGATGAGAATTTAATGTGAAATTGTACACAGTTTCTTAGAAGCAGAATTGAATTGTTCCAAATAAGAGTTTAGGAAAAAAAGTCAGAGCACAGAAATTATTCTGATTACAGAGCAATCATATAACCATTTTCCATCTAATTGAATTGTCTGTTAAAAGCATCACTCCTGTGAAAGCCACATCCAACCTTAGATTCAATTTATATAAAAATAAATATGCAACCTGTTGCAGTGCATAAAATTATGCTTTGTTAACTAGAACTGTTCATAGACTTCCTCCCGTAAGTATGCAAATAGAAAAAAAGTACAAATTCTGAAAATTAATTCTTTTTGAACAAACTCTTAAAGTCATTGTGATACATTTTTATGGGCACTTCTTAGGTGGACTCTTATCTGATTCTGTGATAAATTTGTTGGGAAAGGCAAGGTGCATGTCAGTTAAAAAAAAGAGCCTATGTTTTGAACATATACAAGTAAACACGAATAATTACATATACATGCTGCAGTATTTTACTTCTGTGAGGTGGTTTCTCTGCAGAATCTACTGTGTCCCAGATAAGAGGCTGGTAACACACTGCACTCATGTCATTAGGCAATATTTTCCATAAAACTTTTCTGAACTTCAATAAGTATTAAAGGTTGGTAGGTAGCATCATTTGTGCATACTTTTATGTAACTATGTTGCCTTTTTTCTCATGGATAACTTTAGATTAATAAGATAGTAAACAAAACAAAAAAAAAAAAAAAAAGAGCCCCAAAAAAATGAAGAGACACATGAGCTGTTGCCTCATTGCTCAGCTTCCTGTTGCTCTGTCCGATAACGAAGTTTTTCTTCTCAGAAGCACACTTGGGTTACACTACAGACGGCATCACTGTGAAACTGCTGCATGGAGACACATGGCTGCCTAGGTAAGTGTTCTAAATCAAGTAAGTCAGATACGCAATTTATGTTCTGGTGCAGATTTCAACCTGTCTGGCTCTCTGTAATGTGATGCTGACATCATACAACAAAAAGAAGGGACACAAAAGGGGATGGAACAAATTGTTTTGGGAAAGGAGTATTTCACTCCCAGCAGAAATGAAATAAGACAAAAGGGCAAATGACATCAAAAGACTGAATTGTGACAGATATGCCAGCTTGATTTAGTGCTGCAATGGTACTGCCATGATGAAAACACCCGTTGCCTGGGAGGGGAGGGAAGGACAGAGAACAACTTTGGGAGTGAGTTTTCAGGATTCTGAACTGTCTTGTCTTCACTGCAACAAATGTCTCAGGCCTTACAAAGGGTTCCAGTAGCTCTTCTGTTATTGTTCTTTAATATTTTATGGCACTAACAAGGTACTCAGCACTATTCAAATGAACTTGCACAATCCTTAAAACAGAAGCAGTGCTAAAAATAGCTACTTAGAATGCCAAGTATCACGTACATGAAAATATTTTGTACAGCATCTTTTTGTATACATAGAGGAAAGCACAATGCACATAAAGACACAGCAAAATAATACAAGCCTGTATGACCTACATCCTAAAAGACTTAGCTTTTTTTCTATTTGCTCGTGTTAACAGGATTTTTATGCTCTATAAACCAGTCCATAAAATGTTTCTTAAAAAGACTAAGCTCTTTTAGACCTGTTTGTGTCTCTCTATATATAATCTCATGAAGACCTGTGAGTGAAATTTAGTGTTGCACAAGGAAAAATGCTATTCATTTTAAGCAAAAATGTACATATTACAGAAAAGCATATTTCAGTTCTCCTAACTGTGAAGTTTTTCAGAATTAGGTTTTGAGATCCACTCATTAGGAAAAAAGGTCCAGCTGTGGAAGGTCCTTGTACTTGAAGAAGTCAGCTAAATCAGCCTGGGACTATAACTTATTTTGAGAACACAAAGCAATCTACTCTGTTGAAATTGCTTTGAGAGAAAAAAGAAATCAAGAAAGCCTTATGTCCTTCCATCTTCGGGCTGATCTACAATAGCACCACTACTCAACCTACTGCACTAGCTCACACAACATTTTCTTCCCCTGAAGCTTATCTAAAAATCAAAGTACTTGCAAGAACTTACCACATTATAATGAGTATTGATTATAGCAACTCGTCCTTTCATGAACTTGAATTTGAAAGTAAATGTGAAACGTAACAATTGCAGATGTTTCCAAAATTAAGCATTTATTAGGTAACAGAAGATTATTTCTGTTTAATTAGTAACTAACCTTTTCTGTTAATAACACAAAATCCTTACAGTTGTCTTCATCTTTCCTAGTTTCCCAAAATATAGAAGAATTAATTTATCTGAAAAATAAAAAACCCCACCTTTTCCATTCTTCCTTTAGAAAGTTGTTTATGGATGAGGATATGGAATATCATTTTGTATTCGTGGTTATGAAAGTATAACTTCATACTTACTTTGTTACTTTCAAAATGTTATAAATGAAAAGACCACATAAAGCTCTGTTTGAATCTCAAAAAGATACTATAGGATTGCATCAATACAAATACAATATGTAATTAATACTTTTCTCCAGAAACTTTCAAAAGGTTCCTTTACTGGCTTGTTTGCATACATTACCAGAAGCATAGCATTTGCTGGTCCATTTCTCTAAATTTTATGTCTGACTTTTTTCAGAGTTCTTGTACAGCAGACTTTTTTTAGCAAAATGATAGAGAGGATGATGATAATAATCATTGAATAATGTGGCTAAAATAAAATTACTTTTGAGACCTTGTTTGGGTTTGGGTTTTTTTCCATTTGAAACACATCTAATGCCAAAACAAGTCTATAAAATAAGTCACAACTACACAAAATTAGTCACGGTGTTCTTGGACCATGAAAATCAAACCATTATAGTATAGAATTAAACAGAAAGTCCTCAATATTTTTTTAGAAAAAAATAAGAATCAATGGAAGAAATTATCAAATATTGTGTTTTAGGATAGCTGTAATTTAATACCATCCTCCTGGGCAAAACAAGCACGTATGCTCACTAGTAGAGAGAAAACCTGGGAATGCTTCAGATCATGCATTCAGGTAAGACAAACCGTTTTGCATTATGTATTCCTAATTAAAAAATAAACTAAAAAAACTAAGCAAGGAAGTATGTGGACCACTTCCCTGATATAAGGTTCCAAGTAACTGTAATGAAATCTATTGTAATCAGGGCAAAACAGTGCTTTCTGCTTCTATGTTTCTGTGCAAGAGAGTGCAATATGCATTGTGGTGTACTTCATTTGCTGGCTCTTTGACACTCTTCACTATAGGTCATCAATACATGCAAGAGTGACAAGTGTTATTATTCTCATTGTAAGCATGTTCTCATATTAGTAGCATTAATGGGTCATCAAAGCTAAGATATTGATTACTTGGGGAATTTTAAACAGCATCTAGGGATTTGTTCATATAAACTCTGTATGATATTTGTTAAAAATAAAAGAAAATCATGGAGTACAGTGATGTGTGAACATGAAGGACAGAAAAAAATTGCCAAAGTGGCAAATTTCACGTGATCTCAGCTCTCTCTTTGAATCCCATCTTCAGTGCTCCAGCCTGCCATTAGCCAGTTATATATTAAGATATTATTTCCTTAAGGCAAATGGCAGAAGAGAAAAATAAAGTCTTACCTGAAGAACGTGCAGTTTATTCAGGTAAGTGCAGTGTAAGAACAAGTGCTTTACCTTATGATCAGTGAGATCAACAGAGCAAAAGTTTCAGAAACATTGTGCTAAAAAGGGAAAGCTGAAGAAAAGAAGGTGGGTGGTATAAAGGAACTGATTTGTGAGTAGATGTGAAAGAGCTGATAAAGGCAAACATGAGATAAGCTGTTTTAAGTAACATGGAGACAAGTTGGGAGCTTGTAAGGGTCATGGGTCTGTAATGTAACAAGTCGACTAATGGTGGAGAAAGTTTGTGGGGGAGGAAGAAGGAATTCCAGTTTCTCAGGCATGTGACTGTTAAATACTGCCTCATACACTTCCTACGTTACACACACACTTCTGAAAGGAAACCAACACATCTCCTTGTTAAACATGAGAAGACCTGTCATAGGAAAAGAAATGTTAAAATGTGATTAGAAGAGGTAGGTATTTATCTTTTACTCATCTGTTCAGTCTGCCTATGTTTGCTTTGCTTATGCCGAGAACTGGGTTAGCAAAACTCTGAGATCCAATTTCTAGAACTAGATTTTTAATCTGTGATACTTATCTATACCGGTAAGCTTATGCTGTCCCCTTCAATATGTGGTTTACTAAACAACACTGAAAAGCAGACATCTTATGTTTAAGTAGGAGACACTGTGTTTATTTTAATTAGTCATTAGTAAAGCTAATTAGTCACAAGTAAAGCTGCTCGATGAACCAAATTGTAAAGTCATTCTCAAGTATTTTCCTTGTCATTCAAGAATGTGAATGCATTTATCTCCAAATGTGAAAAGTTAGCCAACTTGATAAAAAGAAACAGCAACAGGTAAAATTAAATATGTGCTTTCTGACTAGTTTTACTGTTGCTCCTTTTTTCTGAATATGCATGAAGGTGTTTGGGGTTTTTTGATAGAAAAGAGATTGATATAATATCCTCTCAACAGAGGCAATAAACCTACTTGGATTTCTCTGATGAACCCACTAACCTCTACACACAGACACACATCAAACCCATAAAAGGCAGAACGAATTTGCCTACCACATGGGAAAATCCCTGCACTCACATTGTCCTCAGTTTGAGCTGTTTCCTATACAGGAACAGTTGTAGGCAGTACTATATCATGACCTATTTGTTCTACAACCTTTTCATCTCTGCTGGCAGGCTAGGCCCAAACCACACGAGTTACCACGGGCAGTTTCCGAAGCAGTAGAACAGTAGAACAGTTCAGCAGTAGAACCAGACCGCAGCAAATATTCCCCATTCTCATATTTCCTGAACTTAACAATTAGATCTCTGGAGAAGAGAATTATTCAGTGTCAGAGCTGTGATTTTATCAGTGAGTACAAACTGTCTCATAGCTATGGTTATACACCCTTTTTTTACTTAAAGGTCATCTTTTCTAAGTGCGTCTAGGGGTCACGCACACAACTCCTCCAGTTCCCACTGCTTTAGTCAGGGCTGCCGTTTTAGTGGTATTTTCATGCTGAAGCTGTTGGCACTCACAGCCCTGGCAGTAACTAATACAAGCTTAAGTGCTAATGGTTTTACAAACACATACATGGCAACTGCAATTTTTAGAGGAAAGAAGTATAAATGAAAAAATGTGCTTGGAGAGTCTCTATCTCATATGAGTCTAAGTGACACCCTGGCAGATTCTCCTGTGCATGCTGGAACCCAGTAGCCTGCCAGATTTCACATGAGGGTTCCTGGGACATGCAGTAAACTTTGCTAGAATAGTGCAGCTGATGGTAAGCTCTTTGGGTATTATACACAAAGAAGGGGAAGGAAAGCAGGGAAGTGTGGATAAACAGGAAGATGAGAGTGATTCACAACAGGGAGACAAGATAGCCACATATTCTCTTCTGAGCAGATCCCAACATCTAGTTGTACCTGAATTCCTATTTTTCTACCCCTGTCTCTCCATTGACTTAGAGGGGAAAAGTTTATTTGGGATAAGAAATCTGCCATGTTTGGATAGCTAAAACTTTATTCTGCTCACCAGAATAATATCAAGTACAATTCTGTCATCTGTGTTTAATTTTCTGATCTCCCTCAACTCTCCCCCAAGAGACACCTGTGATTGCAGGACTCTACTTCTCCAGAAGTGTCTTAGCTACTCATCCTGCTTCTGCTGTAGAAGCTTGCATCTAACTGACCTTGACCACCTTAGACATTTGAGTTCCTTTTCCTATGCAATTCTAAATTCAGGAGTGTTTAAAACCTTTGATCTCCTACAAATACCTTTTTTTTATTCTAAAAAAGACAGGCGCCCAGAAGACCATAAAAAAACCCAAACAAAAATGTTATTACAGCTGCCATTTTTCCTTTTGGTAACAGAAGGCTGGAATCTTACCAACCAGGTCCTGAAGAACTAACAGATGACTACCCATCAGAGACTACAGAGGGTTTTTTATTGCATCCAGGCTGGAATTAGCCCAAAAGATACTACTTGGGGTGGACAATGAACAACACTGCTAAGTGCCATGATGATCACACCCTGGATAAGTATTTGTTTCCATTTGTGTACGGCATTGTGATGATGATCAGTATTCCCACCAACTGCATAGCCCTTTATGCAGCTTGCATTCAGATGAGGAAAAAGAAGGAGTTGGGAGTCTACATCTTCAGCCTATCTCTGGCTGACCTTTTGTACTCTCTGATTCTGCCCCTGTGGATTGACTATGCTTGGAATGGAGATAACTGGAGGCTCTCTGCTTTACTTTGTCAGATTTCTGCCTTCCTTATGTATATGAACTTCTACACGAGCACTGCTTTCCTTGCTTGCATCTCTGTTGACAGGTACCTGGCACTAGTTCACCCCTTGAAGCTTCAGCACTTGCGCACAAGAAGATTTTCATTGATTGTCAGCGTAATGGTTTGGCTTCTGGAAAGCATCTTAAATTCGGTCATACTGGTGCACAAAGAAGTATTCAATGATCCTTGCAATTTCACTAATCATACATTATGCTATGATAAATACCCCCTGGAATGGTGGCAGTCGCAGATAAATTTTTTCAGGATATGCTCAGGGTACCTGGTCCCTTTGATAGTCATCTTGTTTTGTTACCATAAAATCTACCAAGTAGTGAAGCATAATCAAGCCACAGTAGATGAAGAAAAGAAAAAAGTGAGGAAACTTATTCTGAATATCACTGTTACTTTCATTGTTTGCTTCACTCCTTATCATGTTATACTGCTTATTCGCAGCATCAGAGAACCTTACACCACTGACCCACAGCTTTTGCAGCAGATATATAAGGTTTATAGAATCACACAGGCCTTAACAAGTTTGAATTGCATCGCTGATCCCATTCTTTACTGCTTTGTGAGTGAAGCCGCACAAACAGACATATTGAGTTTTCTCAGGTGCTACTTATGCCTACAGAAGCATGAGCGAGATCAAATGAAAGACTATGCTCTGTGCATTTCTGCTACAAAGAACAGTGCACTGATCACCTACAGAACTTCCTGTGAAACAGATACGGTCAAACATGCCTGAGCAAATACATTCAAAGTAAAATTAGATAACTTGAGGGGGAAAGAAAGAAAAATTATTCCCCAGTCTCTACCTAGGAAATACCCCCAAAGTCACAGATACTAATCTAAGTGAAATCAGTACCTAGAGCTAATAAGAACTTCTTATAGGGTCAGTGAAATCAATGGAGTATCAACTTTAAATCAGGCACGGTACATAAATCAATGTCAACAAACAAACACACAATCAATAAAGATGACCATGACACACTGACAAAATCACTGAGGATCCTCTACAAAACTGCCTTCAGTAGCAGCTTGCTAGCTAGCATGCTGGTCATACACATACTCAGCTTGAGGAAAGCTGAAGTTCTTTTAACCTACCCTTTTGTTTTCCAGTTTTAGTAGATGCCTAAAGCTTAGCTGAGAAGGAGGCCCCAAAAGGGATTTTTAATTTTTTTTTAAATCAGTACCGTGAAAGAAGTGAATAAAACATGCACTTTTGTTCAGTTGCCAGGAAATGTTCATTTATGATCATTGCCCAGTTTCATGAGGAAAAAATAATCCTTTCCATCAAAAAAAAATCTCCCTCTAACAAGTCTGTGTAGTGGAAAGATTTTGACCAGCATTTTTTCAGCATGCTTCTAGGTCTGACATTATGCTTGAAGGATGAGCATAGAGTGGCCACAAGCAATATGGTAATTCTTATGAGAAGATCCTTCTGCATGTAAATTACAAACTTCTCCATTACAAAGAGCTGCTTTCATTGTTTTTATGAGTTCCTCTTTCTGTCTGTTTATACTTTCAATTGATTTTACATTCTGAAAGGGGAACTTGAGAGGCTGAGGAGGCTGGGCTTGTTCAGCCTGGAGAAGAGAAGGCTTTGGAGAACCTACTGGCAGCTGAGCAATATCTGCAAGGTGAGCATTGAGAAGACAGAGCCAAGCTCTTCAGAAGTGTGCCTAGCAGGAGGACAAGAAATCACGCACATAAAATAAAGCAAGAAGGGTCAGAGCTGCTTTAAAAAAAACCTTTTGACCTATGAGGGCTGCCAAGCAGTGAAGCAGGTTGCACCAAGACATTCTGCATGCTCCACCCTGACAGGTTTTCAAGACCCAACTGAACGAAGCCCTGAGTAACCTGCTGACCTTTCTTTCAGGAGAAGGTTGGACTACAGACTTCCTGAGGCCCCTTCCAATCAGAATTGTCCCATGATCCTATGGACTGTGTCTGTCATTATGCTAGCTATTGCCTTCCTCTCTAAAAATTATGTTCCCTCCCCTCAGTCTCCATTTGCTAGATTTTGTTTTGTTTCATGTGGTTTTGTTTTCTGTAATACTTTCTCTTGTATTATGAAGGAAAAAAAGATGCAAGGTGCAGTGCAAGTTACTTCACCACATCTTTGTTTTCGTGCTGACCTATGTATTTTGCAACAGAATGTGAAATTTCACAGGAGCACTTAAATAAAAGCGGAACTGAGCTTCTCTGTAACTTCATGGGGAAAAAAAACCTCAGAGGTTCATTTCTAGACATTTCACTTGCCAGGAAGGTTGGCAAGTTAATCATATTGGGTCTTTCAATTTATTTCAAATAAGAATAATGAAAACTAAGCAACAACACTGACTCAAATTTAACTTATGCTTCAGGAAGTAGTGAGAACTGGCTATTCTGCAAGGGACGGAGAGCCAGGAGCTGAATGTGACAGACCAGCAGGATGGGCAGCATCCTCATGGAGAAGCCATGCAGTCCCACAGCTCCCCAGCAAGGCACACAGAGCAGCTTTGGTGATGGTAACCAGCACTGACCAGCAGCTCTGTGATCACCAGACAAATCCATCGTGGTGAGACAGGTCTGAGGTCAAGCCAGGAAGCCAAGTCAGAATTAGCAAGCTATGAGGCCAGGAACAGCTGCACCATCTCAGCACCGGCCTCCACATAGACAGGCAAACCCCAAGGAGGCAGAAGAGAAGCAACAAGTGGCAGTAAACGTAGGGCCCTGACCCTGTGCCCTGCATAAAAAGCATAATTTCCACAAGATTTGGCCCTGAGGTTTTATGCTTTTTAATATTCCACCCATCCTCATGAAAGCCTTAGGCTGGACTAGCTTACATTGTACATGTGGATGTGTTATATAGCATTATTTCTTATAGTACCTCCCTGCGTTTCCGAAGATCCACTTCAAGATAAAAGGAGATGAAGATAGCTGTCCTATAGGTTAGGCTTCATGAAAAAGCTCAGATAAGTTCAGGGTCCTATCACCCAACAATAATAAAATGTAGGTACCTAATCCCTTACATAGTTCTGAAACGCTCAGTCTACGCATTCAAACCACAGTCCTCTGGGAAATGAGAAAACTCACAGATGTAAAGACTGCAATGTCTTGTTCTTCAGCCATCTGTCTGTAAAGACTACAATGTCTTGTTCTTCAGCCATCTGTCTATCTACCTCATCATACTTACATAGCTAAAAAGTTACACTTTTTCATTCTCTCTCCAGATTTGTTGGTCCTATCTGGACCAAATTTATCATAAGAAAGTGAACATCTATGTTATTTTTAAAGTTGCACTGTTAGAGGACAGGTACTTTTTATTATGCAAAAATGGCATAGTTAGAAGTCAATATCTTCCTCCAGGCTCCGAACCACACTGTGTATTATTGTTACTGAATATTCCACTTAGAGTTCCTGATAGCTCTGCAGACAAAAAACAAGTGCAAGTTCACAGGAACTCCTCCCAAAGCAAGGACATTCCTTACAGAAAATAGTTATAAAATGCAAACGTCTATTTAATAGCAAGAAGAAACACACACATTCGAATTCCATTTTCTTCACAGACAATGTTGAAAAGAATTAATGTATGGCCTTAGCAAGTTACTGTATTTCCTATCTTGCTTCCCAATCTGTACAATAAGAATATGGATAATTAAAAGCACTGTGTTGATAATCTAGTTAATACCCATGGGGTATGAAATGTCAGTGCCATATGATATTGTTGCCTGCATAACAACAGCAGAGGTGAATTTATGTGTCAATAATTCACTTAAAACAGAATCAATGAGCCAAAAGTCCAGGAAAGACGTAGCTCAGCTTCATAACTTGGGAGGTTTTCAGTGAACTGTGATGATCTAGCTGGTGGAATTTCAGACTTCATTTAATCTTTTTCCTAGAGTCTTAGCCACAACCTGCATTACCACATTCAGGATGAAGACAATTATTCTTTTCTGATGCAGCTACACATCAGCTTTGCTTTGTTAACATCACTGATGGCTCTCATGGTTGTAGGCCAACAGAGAGAATCTTGCCTAGTTATTTGGCGGGTTTGTTTGTTTGTTTGTTTGTTTTAATCTCTAACACATCTAGTTTCAGTGCCACTGAGAAAGATGAAGAGTGAATTCAAGTTAGAAGTTTAATATATTCCACCTCCTGTTTCCAGTCACAAGAATGACACTACTGAAATACTTCTGATTAGACTAGTGACAGCGACTAGACTAGTCTTCAGTGATGTCACTCATAATTTAATGCCAATAAAGAAGAGAGCACTGAGCCACAGTTTAGCCACATGCCACTTTCCATATTACTTTTCAGCTTCATCATTCTAGTTCTGTTTTCGAAGGTGCTAAAGCAGCAAACAAACAGCAAACTCTCCATTTGACAAAGCACTGGAACAGACTGCCCAGAGAGGTTGTGGAGTTTCCTTCTATGGAGGTATTCAAAACCCATCTGGACACACTTCTGTGTGACCTGGTCTAGGGAATCCTGCTCTGGCAAGGGGGTTGGACTAGGTGATCTTTCGAGGTCTCTTCCAACTCCTAATCTGTGATTCTGTGATTTGCTCCCTGCCTCTACATAGCATAGAGAGAGAACATGCCTGAACCTACAGACCAGTGCTGCCAATTGCCAACGTTTTTCCCTGTGCATGAGACAGCAGCAGTTCGTGGTCCCAGAGCCCTGTCAGGTGGCAGCTTGCCCTTACACAAGGCCACCTGCTCTATTGCACCTGCAGGGTTCCCAACAGCATTGATCCAAGATGACATTTGATAAATAATGCTCTAGTGCTGATAAGAGGAAAGAGAGGAAAACATCTTGTCCATATCGTAAAGGGGTTTTTTTGCTGCACCATAATGCCTGTGTTACTGATAAATTGCTATCCTATGCTGACACAAGAAGGTTTTGGCTGCTCAGCTATGAATTAAATGTAACCAAGCTATGTCACCTAAATCTTGTAATATCTTTGAAAGCCATCAGGTATGTTCTGGACTGAGGCTTTGGGAAAAACAAACAAACAAACAAACCAACAAAACCCAAACAGAAAACAGGAAAGAGATGGCTGCATCCAATGACATATAAAAAGCCTGATCTAGGTGAATTTTAAAGACAGTGCCCAAGATGCAGTCACATCCCCATCTATGTCAAGCCACCCAGAGGCACTGTTAGCATAGTGTGTCACCTACAGCCTCTATCCAGCTTTCGCAAGGCTGTTAGAACACATGTTCCATAACACCTCAAATTGAACATCACAGTACAAACATATACACTAATCACATCACTAAAGTGGAATGGGAATGCTAAAAACAGTGGCAGGTGTGAGAAACCTGGAGAAAAGAAAAGGAAAAGGAAAATAGGTTCATCACTTTTTATTTTATTTTTAAAATTACCTTTGAGTATTTTGTTGACAGGAGTACAGACTCCCAGACTCACAGCTTCTTTAAGTGGACTGTGAGACAAATAGGGGAAAAAAAAGTCTCACAAGAGCTGAGGTAGCTCTCAGGAGCTATTACACTACATTTAGTATTTGAGAAATGTTATTGCTATAGCAACTACTTGATTAAAGATTCAATACCAGGGACAAAAGAGTCTTTTCTTTTCCATTGGTTGTTTTCCTCGTAAAGTCAAGATCTTTTTCTAGATGAACAATTGAGGTGGTGAAAGATTGGGTAAAAGCACACACAGACACTGTACTAGTGTCCAATCACATATAACTACATATAAAAATATCACATTTAGTTTTTACCTTCACCACATATGAAAGTAAAGTAAACAAGATAAAGGTGCAGCTTATGCTTTATCATGGTTTTCTTTATGGTTCTTCAGATCATCTAGACTGGCACATTGCCTTTCAGATGAGATGCTGAAGCTCATTTGTCATAAGCAATGACTTTCACAAGCTTTTCCCAAGACCTGATCCTCTTATCCACAATTTTGTACTATGTTCCATCCAAGCTGAAGGTTTATTTTGATTTCTTGTAAAACCTTGACATTACCTGTCATATCTCTCTTCTCAAAAGCTTCCTCCCTTTTAACAACAAATGTGCAAAGTAACAGCTGTTTTTTCCAACCCCACATGAAGAATTACACCCAGGAACAATCATGTTGCAAAATTCTAGCATTTTAGCACAAAGTTTGTGTCCCTGTCCCAGGCCTATCTCATGGATATATTGGGTTATTTGAAAAATATTCGGTTCAAAATCACAGAATCATTACGGTTGGAAAGGACCCTCAAGATCATCTAGTACCTCTTACGTTAGCAGATTTCATGGAAAGTACTAAATCCAGAAAGCTGCACTCTAAAGCAGAGGTCCATACATTGTTTTCTATACTTAGTTATATGTGTGAGGAAACACTATGAGGAAAATGCAAGCTATAACTGCAGAGTGGGCAGAATACTTTAGGCTCACATCTTTAAATGAAATGAACTGAAGAGACATGATCAATGAGATTGTCTCTTCTGGGGAAGTTACAGAGATTAGTGTCTCCACTTCAGTGAAAACAAAGAAGATAAGGTTGGAAAAGACAACTCCACTGAAAATGCATCCTCCTTTCATATTCCTTTGCACAAACTACTTGTAGATGCCAGGTGGAAAACTAAGCCAAAGCAGTTTAGCTTCTACATCAGGTCACCCTCATGGCTCCACAGCTCTTACAGTCTCTTCCACTTCATCTTCCTGCAGTTCATACATGCAACAGATGAGTACTGGGTAAAAGAGTGGCCTCAGGACAGAGCTCTTCCCCTCGATTTCCCTTTATTTCCCTTGGCATCCACTGTTACTGCTAATATCTTTGTTAGAGACACCAGGTCTCATATATGACATCTCCAGGGTCTCACAAAGTGAGCTGGTTTATGGCAACTCATTTTCATAGTTATCTTTTCACCTTAAGAGACCCAAGGACTCCTGAATGGGAAGGAAAGTAAAAAGTTCTTAATTTTAAAGTGCAAGAGGAACTGCAACTATGTTAAATATCTATGCAGCAATTTCTGAGATTGTGTTCTCAAATTAAGAGAATAAATCTATGGCTTCTCTCAACTTTTTGTTTATGCTCATAAAGTGCAACACAATAAAAAATCCTCAGTAAACTAAAGTTTCTGCTCCTTCTTAGAATGCAGCACAGCAGAAAATCCCAGAAAAGCTCAATCTATCGATGAATGCTGATATATTTATGGTAACCCCACGCAAGCAGAAGTGAGCTCTCCTTCCTGACATGCAGAGAATGAGTACATGTCACTGTCTGGCAGCTCAGCCAGTTTACATGAACCTACTACCGGTTCTGTGTAGTGCAACCAACCTTAGAAAAAGCTTCAGACTGAGATGTTGTAGAAGGAAGCAATAACACATTCCAATGTGCTACAGAGTAAGTGCCAGCATTGTGTGAAATACAGGATGTAATTTCTTGGACACTTGTTTTGATGTAATCACTGCCAGTCTTCCTTCCCCATCTGTATGGCTGCTGGTGCACAGTGTAGTGTCTCAATCCAGTCCACATATCACCATGTGACCTCGTAATATAGCAGAACTAGAAAGATATTGCAAAGTATTCTGAAGGCATTCCCAGTGACTCAACACTCAACCTCGCGTTAAAATTTGCAGCCATTCCCCATGTTCTGTTTGAGTAGCACATTTCATCACTAAGTCTAGCGTTCATACACAGGGGATAATTTATTTTTGTGGAAAGCAAGAAATAAATTTAGGCAGAGGTATTTAGCAATTTAAAATTAGCTGCTTTTGGAAAGGAAAAATTCACTCTGGAAGTTTTTTTTAGCTGCTTATTACAACACTAGGAGATTCAGTATTTGAGTTTAAATAAGCCTATGCAGTTCCAAAATTATCTACACATAGAATCATAGAATGTCCCAAGTTGGAAGGGACCTACAAGGATCATCAAGAACTTTTTTCTACTATCCACCCTAAACCCCCCCTGGTTCAGCTTCATGCCATTCCCTCAGGTCCTGTTGCTGGTCACCAGAGAGAAAGAGATCAGCTCCTGCCCCGTGCTTCTCTTTGTGAGGAAGTTATGAACTGCAGCAAGGTCTGTCCTCAGTCTCCTTTCTGTCTGAACAAACCAAGTGACTTCAGCCATTCCTCATATGGCTTCACCTCTACACCCTTCAACATCTTCATGGCTCCCCTCTGGATGCTCTCCAACAACTTAATATCCTTCTTATATTGTGGTGCTCAAAATTGCACACAATACTCAAGGCCACACCAGTGCAGAGTAGAGTGTGACTATCACCTCCTTTGACCATCTAGCAACGCAGTGCTTGATGCACCCCAGGACATGGTTGGCCCTTTTGGCTGCCAGGGCACACTGTTGACTCATATTCAACTCAACATCAGCCAGAACTCCCAGATCCCTTTCTGCAGGGCTGCTCTCCAGCCTCCCCTTCCCCAGTCTGTATGTACATCCAGGCTTGCCCCATCCCAGGTACAGAATCTGGCACTTGCCCTTGTTAAACTTAAAACTGTTGGTAATTGCCCAGCCCTTTAATCTGTTAGGATATCTCTGCAGGATCTCTCTGCCTTCTAGAAAGTCAACAGCTCCCCCACATTTAGTGTCATCAGCAAACTTACTTAGTATACCTTCCAGTCCTGGATCCAAGTTATTTATGAAGATACTGAAGAACACTGGCCCTAAAATGGAACCCATATTCACCAGCAGTGAGCACCACAACTCCATCTCTACTATATGAAATCAAGGAAAGTAACTTTGAGTAAAAAAACCCAAACCCAAACCCAAACAACTGATGCTTCCTGTCTCACTGTTATTTATTCTCATGGTTTCTTCAGAATCTTTTCATGTGGTTATTTGAAAGCCACAGCTCTCATAACCAGAGATTCTTGTGTATTTTTTTTTAAATCTTAACATTCAGTTTATTTCTTCACTGTAACAGGAAGCAACTCTTAAAGGGTGTCAGGGTAGAAATAATAGAAAAATGTGAACTTCAAGAATTATTTGGTAGCTATGAAAAGTTTTACAGACTAAAAATTTAATCAGTTGGGTCAAGCCAAGGCACGTGCAAAATTGGTTTAACTGGAAGTCTTTGCAAGAAATTGATAGCTTAGCATGTGGAGGTTTATGTTTTCTTTGTTGTGCATTAATTTTAATTCATTGCAGACATATTACAAGTTAAACCATTTCTGGATACTTTGGTGGTTTGGGGGTTTTTTTGGGGTTTGGGGTTTTTTTTGTTGTTGTTGGGTTTGTTTGTTTGTTGGTGGTGATGGGGGTTTTTTACACAATTATACAGTGTGTTTATTTTTAACAATTCATTCATAGATACCAGGACCAAGAACTCTGAGACCCTGTGAACTACTACCTGCATAGCAGGAGGCATAAAATGCCCAGTGCAGACATTGAGTCTGGCCCTTCACTCAGGACCCCTCTAAGTACACTCCAAAGACATTAAAGTAAGCACCTTAAGGACTGCAGCAAGAGGTGGTAAGAATCCCCATGCTTGGATACGCACTATTTTCTGTAAAATGCCTGCTTTTCTGTCACCTCAGCAAATTATTTTTTTTGTTTAAAATGCTTGGTTTGTTCTTGTAGAGTATTATATAGCATTTTCACTCAAAGAAGTGCAGTAAAATATTACACGGTGACAATTGTCTCTATTGTATATACCCCAGACTGTGAAATGAGTGAACTGAGGGACTATCCTCACTAGGTGGCGATTTTGGTCTGTTTAGCAGGTTCTATAGGCTAGCAGAAGAAAAAAAACCAGCCCTAGTTTAAAGATGTGTTTCTCGTTCATAAGAAAAGGGAGTCTGGGAGCAGAGCTCCCCACTGTGCCCCGAGTTCCTGTGAAGCTGAGGTGAGCTGCCACAACCCTTTCAGCCTCCTCCTTGAGCTGCTGCAAACTGTCAGGCTGTGACTCATCAAACCTAGGAGCTTGAAACAAAAGGCCTAACACCGATCCTTGTGAGCTTTCTTCTAGCCTGGATTTATTAACAGATAGTTTGTACTTACTTTTCTTTGTAACAACTTTTTTGTTTAATTGTGTCTCTGTTCTTCCCTGTATAAATACGTAGATACACATACAAGCAACAGGCATCTATATTGCTAAACAAAGCAGGCTCTTCCAGCCTCTAGCCTGAGGAGAGTATCATTCGCAAACTCAACCCACTAGTGCTTTTCTTCTCATATCCTAACCAAGCTCTGTTCGTGGGAGTAGCACCAGTTGCAGGGTATCACCATTGAGCACTCAGAGCTGCTGTCAATGCTCCCCTGTCTCTGCCAAATCACTATATTTGCTATAACACCTCAGCACGCATATGACACACTTCAGCAGCAGTTGAAACTATCCTGTGGTCAGTCAGTTCCTCGCCACAGGCATTTATAGCACATGAGCTCCCAAGGCTATAGTTCTCTTAATGTTAGCCTTTAAGTACACCAGTGCACTGCTGAGTAACACTCCACACATATCCCTGCAAGAGATTTATGATTTACCTTTTTCTTTGCAGACATTCACTTCCCTGAAGTAAAATAAATCATTTTCATCTGCAAGTTTTCTCAATGATCAGACCTTTCTGTTGCTGCACGAGAGTCACATTCTTCCACATCATTTCTTTAACCTCTGCAGTATCCAGCTTCGTGTCCTAAGCAGTACTTGTTCTTCTCCATTTTCTCACAGAAGCTCACATTAAAGTAAAGCTTTTCAGGTGCTTTACTCTCACCATGCCTACTTCCCAGACAGATTAGTCCTGCTCCTCCTGTTAACTATGTTACCAGCTGTTGTGGGTTAAGCCCTGTGGACAGCTCAGCCTCACAATAGCTGCTCACTCACTCTCATTTAGTGAGACAGGTGAGGAAATCACAAGAGTAAAAGTGAGAAAACTCATGGGCTAAGATGCAGCCAGTTTAATAGGTAAAGAAAAAGCCACATGCACAGGCAAAGGAAAACCAGGAATTCATTCACCATGTCCCCTCAGCAGACAGGAGTTCAGCCATCTCCATTGCTTGGGAATACAAAGGCCATCGCTCTGAACATTCCCCTTTCCTTGTTCTTCTCCCAGATTTTATTGCTGATCATGACACCATATGGCATGGAATATCTCTTTGGTTGGTTGAGGTCAGCAGTCCCAGCTGTGTCCTCCCCCAGCCTCTTGTGCACCCCTAGCCTACTCACTGGTGGGGCGGTGTGAGAAGCCTTGACACTCTGAAATCTCTGCTCAGCAATAAGTAAAACATCCCTCTGTTATTAACAGTTTTCATCACAAATCCAAAACACAGAAGAAAATGAACTCAAATCCAGCCCAAACCAGCTTGCCAGGCCAGTTACAGTTTCAGCTGATGCTGCTTCTTTTTTCTGCTCCCTGGAACTACAACCAGTATTTCTTTTTCCTTTGCAATATTCATGTTTTTCTTCTTTCTGTGTATTAATGCCAGAAAGAACAACTACACAAGCTTCTTTCGTAAATGCAGTGACACCTATGAATCTTCTCAACCCTAGAAGTCAAAATATTGATTAATTAGCTAGCTTTTTGGACAATTTTGATCTTTATTTCAAAGTGATTTGTGTGTTTCAGGAAGCTGTATGGAATGAATTGTATTCTCAGCATTTATTAACTTTGCTTCTATGTGCTCAATTTTTATTCTAAGCTACATTATTCATATGAAAAAGTGGTATTTCTTGATTCCAAGTATCTTCAACTCAAACAAGGAATTAAAGCTAATAAACCCTGCATTAAACTGTATGTACTTCTCTTTCTGCAGTCAGGATGTACTTGGCCACTAAAATGCAAATAATGTCCTGTAGTACACCGTCAACTCTAATTTTGCTGGTTCAATCATATGTATTTAAATATTGAATTTAACAAAAAAAAAATTAAATGTTAGGTTGTGCAAGTCCATCCAATATGAAGCATTAGGCTCCTCTTCTTCCTTTTCCTTTTGCCTTCATTTCACTAGTCCTTGACATCTATTCCCTTCTTTTCTTTTGTTTCTTTCCCAGACTTATTATTCTATATTACTCCACCTTGCTCCCTTGTATGTGCAGAAGAACATTTATAAAATAATCTCTGCTCACCTCCTCACATCTTTATTACAAACATAAGCAACCCTGAGCCTCTGCACAACACAGGGAAGTGTCGTGTTGTTGGGGAAGAAAAAAAAAACCCAAACCCTCACTAGGCATCAGTATTTTGGCTGGGTCAGAAAGGATACATTTAGTACAATGACAACCACAAGCAGGAATCAGAATTTTCTCAAAGCTGGAACGAATTCCAAAGCTGACCACCATGAAGTCTTATATACATGATATCATGGTTTAATTGCAGCCAGCAACTAAACACCATGCAGCCACTCACTCACTCTTCCTCTCTCCCAGTGGGATGGGGAGAAGAATGAAAAAAAAAAAGTACTAAAATTCATGGGCTGAAATAAGAACACTTTAATAATGAAAATAAAATATACTGTAATTACAATAATAATAATAGAATACAATAATAAATATAATTAAATGTTATATAACAACAAAAAAGAAAGATATGAAACCCAAGGAAGGACAAGTGATGCACAATGAAATTGCTTACATTAATGGATTTATACCAGTTTAAGCCAAATAATTTGTAAAAACGGTACTGAGTTCTTTGGGCATTTTCTAAAACAATCATGCTGGATTATATGGAAGTGCCCACTTCATAATAATTCGCTAATGTTTTAGAGATGTAACTGTTTTAAAACTCAAAGACACAATGGAACATTTCAATTATATACAAAAATTAAGGTCAATTATTTTATTTTTCTGTTTAACTAGAAAAAAGATTCTTCAATGTATTTTGTGGTCTACCTTTCACATTTGAATAAAAACAATGAATTTGGGGCATAAGGAGAAGATATTTTCTGTGGAGCCAGGCTGCTTTACTTCCATTACGAAGCTAGCTTTTGGATAGTAAAGCCTTCTGTTGCTGCTATAAGGAGCTCTGGCTCTTTCCATCAACTCACGTCAGGCTTTTCTTTCAGGAGAGCTTCCAGCCTATAAATGCTGAGTGTCACTCAGCACTCTACTTGGTGCACACTCACTGGAAAACTGCTATATGCATCCTCAGAGGGCCAGCAGGACAGACCCTTAACCTTTTAGAACCATACCTTTCCCATACACACTGCTTTAGCTCTTGGTAGCTCACTGCTAGTTCATTGGGAAGGGTAATAAGACTTTGCTGAGCCCTTACATCATAGCAATAATTATATGGGAATAAAATGAATTAATGAATGAAAGGGAATAAAAACAGTATGAATAACTATAGGGTGCTATGTTGGGCAGGAATAACAACTACTTATTTAAAACAGGATACTTTTTCCTCTGTGCAGTGAAAGGCAGAAAAAAAAAGAATAGCCAAAATAAAATAACATATTCTTTGTCCTGCACCATCTATTGAGTGTAATCTTTCCTGGGCTGAGAGTCTTCCAGGAAAAACTGATACAGAAGCTATGTTTAAGAAATCCACCACCACTGATACTTAAGGTATAAGACATTTAATAAAAGCTAGAGTACCAAATGAAACCATGTTTTAGAAATTTAGCCATGAATCAGGTTGTGAGGATACCAGTATAATTATGCATGAGCTAAATTCACTGGCAAAAACGTTATTACTCCACTGAAAACCTAATTAAGGAGTCAGTAAAGCTTTTCTAACACCTAAGTATGAAACCTATATCTAGACTCTTAAAACTAAAAACAATTATCCACATTTCAGAACTTGAATTACAATAGCACTAATTAATAATTACATGACTCCATTATTACCTTCTCCTATGGAATTGTTCCCAGTTGTCTTTTCATTAGCTTCATTTCAAAAGTCCCATGTGAAGAAATTTCTGTTAAGGTGGCTTATCTATAGTCAGCTTTCATTTTTGAGACATTTTCTTTATATTCTCAGATATGAGTAGCAATGAGGAAAGTATTGAATGTATTTATCTGCTTTGAAATGTTTTCATAGATATACAAGTATTGAAATGAGGTGCTCAAGGGATTAGATGAGCTATACCTAATTAGAAGTTCTCTGAACTGTTGACCATGGAGCTTGATGCAAGGTCCAAAAAAAGGCTTTCCAGCTCCCTCAGGAGTCTGCACAGCATTGCTTACTTATCCTCCAAGTACAGCTCACCAAGGATGCAATCACAAAGAGAGCCAGGCTGCTGTGGGATGTATACATAGACAACACTGCACAGGCAGCTGAAAAACTTCCTGAGGTGAGTAGTGAAGACATTCACAGGAAACTTTGAAAAGGCTTAGTAGCTGTTATTTCTGAGGGTGCTTCATCTAGTGCAGAACATTAACCTGTTCTGCTTCCATGCTGTGACTTCATATATCAAATCATGACAGCACTTATCTGAGCTGTGACAGAATTTGCCCTTTAATGACAGGACAGAACACACATAGCAAAGATGAAAGATGTGTTGGGTCTAGCTCTGGATCCATTGCCAGTATTGAATACTCAGTCTACGTTTTTTGTCAGAGGGTCTCAGAGCACCACCAGAAACATACAGAAATTTCCAGAACTGGGTTGTATGCATGTAGTCTGTTACCACTCTTATCTAAGGCTTCTTTTAATTAAAGTTACCAAAGTCTTCTGTGAATAAAGAAACTTGAAACACAGTATTTTGCCCAGCCAGGAAAATAAAGAAGAAAAAGAAGAGGCAATCATCCAGTTATAACCCCTAGTTCAGTACCCCACACATTTATGTGTCCTCAGATTGTTTTAGTGCATCTGCTCCTTGTGGGTATTTGGTTTTCTGTAAAGAGTGCCATTGCTTTAAAAATTCACACGCTATTTTGTTTTCATCTTTTGTCATCCCTACACACAGACTAAAATTATTTTCACATTATTGGGCAAAGTAAGGTAATTAAGAATTAGAAGAAGGAAATAGAGGCTTTCTCAGTTCTCCTTTCAAGAAGAGAAGTTTATATTTTCCTTTGAAAAGGATCCTTCATCTTTCCCTTTTGCAATCTAGGAAGAGTAATCTGTGCCACAGCTGAATGCAAGGAGGGTGCATGTTTTTACCTTTATTAGTATTGAATCTACCATGCCCTGCTGTTGTAAACCATGTGAACAACACTTAGCAACAAAATAAGGACTAATCAATAATGGGTCAGGAGGACAGAGGTACTTTGAGCTTTTGGGAATATAAATCCTTAGCAGGAAAACATGATTTCAGATTCAAACTAACTGCAAGACTCTGAAGTGGTGGAACCAGGTATAGTTTTTAACCTCAGAATATAAGGAAGGTATCTCAAATTTCTGGTCTTGTAGAAACTTGATCAAATGAAAAAGATACTAAAGGAACATAAAGGTCTGATGCTGTGCAGAGCTGTTTTATGTAATTAGAATTAGCAATTGCTGTACTTGCCATTCGTACGAAGCCATATAGAGAAATTTTGGTTAAATTGCAGTTTTTTCTGCTGTCCCTATTCTCAGAGTCTCCCCCTTTTCTATCATGCTGTCCTTCTGGGATATAGTTTTGCTCTTTTCCAGTGTCAGGCATTATTTCTACTTGATGACATACTGCATGTGATCAGCATGCATGCAGGTGTTTGTGTACAGTCACAGACACTAAGGCTGCTGGAAAACAGCTTTGCAGAGAATCACTGTAACCAAGAAGATGAAAGAAGGAGGAAATTTCAGGGAAATAATGACAAGACAGTTTGTCTATCTCATTGGCACCCCTGCCTAACCAGTATTGTATAATCTTAAGCACAGCTCACCAGCACAGTCTCTGTTTTCTAAGGAATATGAAAATATAGATTTAATGGCCATTCTTTTCCAAATACACATTTTTCTTCTACAGTCATTACCAGCAAACTGCTGCTGCCAATACCACTTGCGTTATTCATGACTGCACCAAATGGTGAAAAAAGGCTATGGCTGCACTGCCCAGTCACCACATGTGGATATAAACCTCCTATAGCAATGATATAAATAAGATTGGAGTCTGAATACAGTGCAGCGAGTTGTCTAATTATGTGCATGTCATATATGTCATGCTACTACCCAGTATTATAGAAAACTGATGTCAAGCAAACAATATAGTGCTCTGAAAATAACCTCTTTATCATGAGATAATTGTATTTCATCCTTGCTCTCAGCCATTTGTGGGAAAGTATTAAGTTTCAAGTGAGATGCTAAACCACAAAGATTCTTGTAGAGAGGATATTGTAAAGGTCTTCATTTCAGCACAGAATGGGAGAACCTCATTGTCGTCAACCTGGCTTTCAGTTTTCTATCGAAGGCACATAAGAATTCACATAAAAAGTTGCAGCTATTGGAAATTATGTGTACATAATGACCTTTAACTATAGCATGCACCAATTCAATAAATTAATCCAACTAAGTGTGAAAATAAAATTGCGTCTCCCTTGGGTATGGCAACAGTGCTTGCCCTGCAGGGATTCATCTCTCTGTAGTAACACTCTCTTCAAAGCTGTATATGAATATACTATATTTTAAATAAAAACAACAGCACATTCTTATTCCAGAAAAACTTAACTCCCTTGGAGGTTATTGTATTTGTGAAAAAAAATAGCAGGGTACCCGATCAAGCCAATTGAAGACATATATTATTGGATGAGAGGAAATCAATATTTTATTAGCACAACAAAGCTTACTTTGATGAACCTTGCAGACAAGTGCCTTTCTGTTTGCAGGTAAATCATTAGTTTTCCTAAAATAGACAAGGCTGCTAGACAGCTGATCTCTGCAGCTTGGAGCAATAGGGATTATAATATAGGCATAAAGGGAGAAGGTACAAAATACAAAATGTGGCTGTAAAAATCCTCTTGAAGGGAATGGAGAGGGAGGAAGGTACAAAACAGACTATACAACCAACATGTATCTGCCTCCTGCTTTCAGACCCTCTCTTAAACATTATACTACTGTTGGCAGTATGCAAAGTCATTTAATAAAGCATATTTTACAATACTGTTTGCCAAGATCCTGAGAGGGCTTCAAAATCCTTTAAAGTCATTCATCATAGCTTACCCAGAAGCTTTGAAGAGCAAGATCCAAGACAACAGGGTGCCAGTGGGAACAGAGGCTGCTGAGCTCCTGACAGACACCTGAGACCTCACAGAAGCAGAATCTTTCTGCCTGCACTGAGGAAAGAACAACATGAGAGATCTTTCTGTGCATGTTAGGGAGAGTGCTATCAAACATATACAAGCCTTGTGCCAAACTTATTCCTCTTAAATCACAGTGTATCCTTGAGCCCCAGCACAGGCTTCTGTGAACATCCTTTTGAACAGGTATCTTTTTGGCATATTTAAAATATATTTCTCTCTTTCCTCAATCTGTCTCTTTGCAGGTAGGTATGATGGTGAAGAAATAACCCCACAGGGCTCCAGAAAGCTGTCAAAATAACTGTTCGTGTATTTGTACTGCCAAACCCCACTATTGATATTGATATTCTTGGTGAATTCTGTTAGATACCACCTGTACATCTAAGGAAAGCAAGGAAACATAGTTCTAAATGGAAAGACTCAGTTAGGGGGTTACTGGAAACTTACACCGTTATCCAGAAATTAATTTTGCTGAAATCTCCTGCAGGGATACACCAGGAATACTCCCTTCTCAAATCCAGACTTCGTATAATCTGTGAATTGAACAGAAATCAAGTTAGAGAAGTGATTAATGATAACTGTAGTAAGGTATGTTATTTATTTCTTTTTCTCATCATTTTGTCTCAGCTTGTAAATGTTTTTTTTTTTGACAGAGCTACTTCATTCCCAAAATCGATATCAGTATACAAAAGCTATAAGCTAGCTCCCATCAGACTGCAAAGAAAGATTTCTAGTGGTTTTGGTAAGATCTGGGCTACATCCGATTTCATAGAAGGAGTAGCACACTTGTGATATTAGTAAAGGCAAGTTCAAATTTTAAATACAATAGTGTTTAAACAGTTATTCACCTTTCCCAAATAGTGTCGTGCTAAAAGCTTTCATTTGGTTAGTTTGCTTTTATGGAGTATCCGTAGCATTACTACATTCTTATGAAAACACTGTATTGCAAATCTAACCATAATCTTCAGCATTTACCAAGAGCTACCTTCTTCGAGGAAATTCTGGCATTCCTGTGCTGATTACCATTTCTGTAGATGATATGGTATAGTGCATTCTGCCATCAATGTCCTTGTCACCTCACTGTTGCTGCAGAATGGCTTTTTTTGACTAGCAATTGTTGGCTCTGGGAAGTCCTATCAGCCAATCCAAAATAAACCTAGACACCATCAGCAGTCATACCTGAACACAGTAAGTAGTTTGTCACTCTGATATGCTACTCAAAGTAAAATACTGCTCTTGTCTACTCCAGTGCAGCTGCACTGCCAGTGCTGGGGCCACGATGTGCAGCCCTGTGAGCACACATGCCTTCTCAGCTTGATTAGTGTAGTAATGGCTGGTGATAGCTCCATGTGCTACATTGCAGGCTGTTCCTGCTGTCAAGAAATTGTCAGTGCTCTGTCACAGTATAAACCAGTGTGTGTGACATGAACTACACTCAGATCCATCTGCTTGGATCCATGTTTTTCCATCTGTCACCACACTCTATACTATCCACAGGACATTGCTTCAGAACTGTGAATCATCCTCTCTAGGCTCTCAATATCCTACTGTAACAGATGGGCATAACATATATTCTATAACAACCATTCTGGATAGCTGCCCTTTGTTGTATTAAGGAGCTAATAAGAAAAGAGCCAACTAGCTGACATTACTAAATTACTGACCTTTCAGGTAAAAAAAAGGCTAAAGTTTAAGTCTGCGTTAGTAACACAAGAGAAGGCACATCTGTGAAACAGTGCATTTCCTCTTGGTTTGGCTGGATATCAATACATGAGGTATAATCCAAATCTTTGTTAGTACCACTAACTATGGCAGAGTAATTCCTAGAGAGAGCAAGTCTAATGAGCAGCACTAGGGCTAAATGAATGGGATGTTCAATAACTATGACATTTGGCAATAGACCAGCGAACAGAGATATTTTAATTTAATACTAGCTAAGCACAGATGATCCCACAATAGGAGAGAAGCATCTCTCTGCTGCTTGTTATGTATGACAAAATCTTAACTGTGTATCAAGTTTTAAAAGCTGTTAATTACATTACTTTCTGCTGTGCAGTCTAAAAATTCACAAAAATTTTCCAGGGGCAAGAAAGCCAGATTGCATGTCACAAGGGTTCAACAGATTTGATTACCCACAAAGAAAGCTGAGGAGTAATTTGATCACTACTTTATGCATTTAGACATTAAAAATGTCTGTGACAGGAGGTCTCTGCCTGGCTAGCCAGAAATGCATCACAGGACAAAGTGGCTTAAAAGGTGCAATCTGACTGCCACGTATCAAAATATCATGTTTCCTTGTGGCAAAGGTGTTTAAAGATTGGTAAATTCCCTAGGCAGCACCACTGTCACTTGGAGTCTCTGAAATGAGACAAGATAGTTTCAAAAAATCAATAATCCATTTTTTCCAGTAAATATTCTGCATACAAGGCTACAAACTAGATCAGCAGAACAGGCTGTGCTGCCCTCTGAGTTGGGGAATCCTGACCAGTTATTCTGAATGCAAGCAAAGATCTTCTAGGATGGCTGTAGGAGCTAAAGCTGTCCCTTGTCCTGAACAGCTATCACAGGAGTGTTTTATGTGCTGTGTGCAACATGAAAGAACATTAGGCTCAGTATCTGCAGTTATCAATCTATAACTATGACTATTCTATGACTATTCATAACACGAGAAACAGATTATTTTAAAGCTACAGGGTATTTTTTATGACGGACTAACACCCACGTGGGGGCTAAGGCATTTCAGAATTAAAGAGCACAGAGGGTCTCCAAGCCACTCATTCTCTGAGTTTCCATTTGTCTGGCAGTACTGGTAGCTGCTGGCTCCCTCTCAGGATATCAGATTTTCTCTTAAACGGGTTGCTTGCACTGGATGTAAGGAATGGGTGTGTTCTCATATCCACATAGGTGCCCTGAATAAAGCAAACGGTTTCTGGTTCTGTTGAAGATTAACCTTTCTTCAGTTAATTTGCTGATGTCTTCATGGGTGATTGGAGTTTTTCCATCAACACCCCAAAACATTCAAAGGAACCAGCTACTGAATATTTACTTGCTAGCAAATATACAGTGCTGAAAGTGGCAAAGATGTTCTGCATTTTACATAAGCACATAATTTTTGAAGATAAGTGACCATCTAACTTCAGAAGATGTAGGACATGACCAAACCCACAGCTTCCTTGCATTATATATATCTTCATGGCATATATATAAGAATCTACTTTCTTTGGTCCTTGCTTCTAAGCAAATACAAAGCTAACGTCCTCTGAATATTGAAAACCAGAACTAAAATGTGCTTTTGTAATATGGCTATGGTAAGAACTAAAGTCAATTAATTTATTATTCTTTAAAAGTGGCAGAATTCATTCTCATAATTTAATGGATTTTATTGAAACCTTTTATTTTGTTTTCTGTAATCCCTTATTTGCTTTCATTTCCACAGTGGTTAATTAAGATTTATAAGCAAGTCCAGAAAGGAGACAGATTCAGCAGAATTAACCGATATAACAATGATAATGCATATTTTTATAATGCAGCTTTATACTCATGAATATCCCTTGTACAGTGTATTTCCTGCCCATAAAAAAAGTGCTTGCCCTACATTTAAGATTTGTACTAATGGCTCTAAGCACTGCATCATCATTATTAACAATTAGATCTATGAATCATTAAAGGAATCAATTCTGCAACAGCTCATGCGCTGCTTTTCCCTGTAAAAATCTTTTTTTCTCTTATGCTGAAGTGAGGGCTCTGAATCTCCCCATCCTTTACCACTGTTGGCAATTAGCAGTGACTGCTGATTAAGCAAACCCAAGAGACCTTTCAGCTGAGCCATCAGAGAAAGTCTGCTCTGTGGTAGGAATCTGGCTAGTAAGGGACCTTCTTTGCTTTGAAATTGCTCTTGATAGCACATTGACACAGAGAAAAAAAACCTAAGTTTTGTAAAGATAATTCAACATCATAAAGCAAGGAGACATATGCTAGCAAGATAACATCTCTCCTTGTATTCAAGCACATTCTCCTCATAATTCATCTCTTAGGACACAGAAAAAAGCAACTGATTACTATGACTGATACACTGAAAGAGAGGGGGGAAAAAAAGAAAAAAGAAAGACCTTTGCCACTATTTTCATTATGTGCAGTTGCCATTCTTTAAATGCATTACACATGCAGGAGGTAGCAGATAACTGATCTTCATTGAGTTTCTAGGTAATAGCTTTCAAAGTTTCTCTGGAGACAATACTATCATGATGGATTCATTCATTAAATAACCATGAGACACCTAATATGTTTCAATTTTTAAAAATTCCTTCCTCAACTTGCAATTCTTCACTACCCTTGAAAAAGGCCAATAAAATATCTTTTGATAGAAAGAAGGTAGTTTCACACAGATACGCCTGTATGCAGGCATCCATCTAACATTTGATTCAAGACCACCATTAGCTAAACTATACTGGATATTAAAGAAGTATAAGAGCCAGTTTCAGACTTGCTGTAATGAGATGTAAATACAGATCCTGCTTATTCATGCTCTGAATTTGTCTTCAGTACTTCAAGTTTTAGTACTAGTTATTTGTAGGATTAATTTGGAGATACCCCACTAAGGGAAAAGTGTGTTAATGATCATTATATCTTGTTACATACAGGAAAAAGTATAGCTGGTGTTAACCTTAAAATATCCAAAGGGACAGAATTGTTTTAAAGCTATGATGAGAAGGCCAAAAAAGTATTAGCACAGAACTACCAAATTGTAAGGGAGATGAGGATAAAGGCACCTAGCAGTATGTGTGAAATTCAGCTGCAATTTGAAGATAACTCTCATAGCAACAAACATTGCAAGACACTGTTATGAGTTTAAAAAGGAACTTCAGACTGATGGGAAATTACGTTGCTAGTTCCACACATCCACATCAACAGACATGAGCCATGTTCAGCTTTTTTTGCCTTATAGAATCCAGCATGAATAGATCAAAATGCCTTGTAAAAACAACTATCACTTCTACAAAGTAGATCTTATGTAATACGGACAAAGATTTCAGAATCAGAAAGACTGCAAACTAGAGTTATTTGCGGTACCTCATTCATTATCCATATTCAGAAATTTGATCCATGACTGAAGATAGACAGACTTGCCCTGATGGTCTCAGGCAATGGCAGAAAATGCAGACTCCACCTCCAGGCTCAATGCTGTTGTAACCTCCACAGTTGCACGGCTGTTTTCCTATACCCTTGAAGAGGCAGTGAATTGATGACATGGTTATGGGTCTGTTGCAAAGCTTGCACAAACTGTATAAACAAAATCAAAGCTGACTCCTCTGAAAAGGGAGTAATTGGCAGATTGAATTGGAAAACATTAGAATTAAATCATTTGGAGGACACTTCAGTCTCTATAAGCAAGTCACAATAACTCTTCGCTCAAGAACACGAATGTGACTGTCTTGCAATTCTTTATGTATTCCACTATAACTGAGCATGAATAATGTGCACTGAAAGCCAAATGTCACCCAAACTAATGCCATTAAGAATGAATGAACATGTATTTGCGTAGCTGAACTGTTACTGAACCTGCACACTTACGCAATTCTTGTCACTAAGAAGCCCATCAGCATTGTATAATGACATGCAAATGAGTAAGAGTTGTTCTGAATGAGAAATAGTAGATGAAAAAAACCCACTACATAGCAAAATATATAACTAGAAAGCTCTTCTATTTCTGGTGGGATTTGTCAGCCAGATTGTTATGCAAGTCACTTCACATTATCTGTGCCAGTCTCCTTACTCCCTTGTTTTTCTGTTTAGGGAAATAATTCTCACCTGTAACTAAGTAAAAGATGCTGCCTAAAAGTCCTATGGGCTTTTTTGTTTGGTTATTCTTTGTTTAGCTTCCCATTAGTTTGTAGATGGAGATATCAGGGCTGATTCTCAGGGTTAAGTGGCCTATTTTTAACTGCATTTAGTTGAAGGTCTATGTCAGGAGTTGCTGCTGTCAGGGCTTATGAATTGTCTGTTTGCAGAGGGGTTGGACTGGATGATCTTTTGAGGTCCCTTCCAACTCCTGACATTCTGTGATTCTGTGAAATATTTAGCTTATGGTTTGATAATGATTAGATAATAATGCCTACTAAGATGAAAAAGAATAATTTTAATATTATAGACTTGGTCAAAATGAACCTTATTTTTGTGTCAACAGAAGACAATAATAGCAGCTGGGAAGACTCCCTGTTCTGCCTGTCCCTTGTTGCCTGGAACAAATATCTGAAGACCTCAAAAAGCACCACAGGATGAAGTCATCATTGAGATTTTGAAGAAGGAGAAATTTAACACACACTAGAAAATTAATGGAAAGCCATATGGTCAATTGTATACTTCAATAATTTTGTTAACGCATCATATGCTTTTTAATTTCTAACTCTCAGCCCTATACACAGCCCCATGGCTTACATTGCTCTTTAATCCACAGTGATGCTTGCACACACTTCCTTTTGTATCCAGTCATATCCACACACAAATATATACTTATACTTTTTTTGTCTTCTGTCATGTATACATACAGATAATACTTAGGATTAGCCAGAAAACTACAATTTCATCATGTGAAACATTTGAATTTTCAAATATATGTAGACAGAAAATTATTTATAACCTTAAAAGCTCCTATTTTTAGTTAAACGTTGAAATGTACAGTTACAGTAATGTTGTTCTATAACATAGCCAACAGAAGCAACTGTGTAAAATCCTTCCAAACACTTTTAAACCTTTACTACTTATCCTCCTTATCAATACATGTTGATTATTAATTTTTACTAAAGCAGTGAAAGGGAAAGTGCAGAGCTAAGGCAGCCTTCTATCAGCCTCTTTACACTAATGGCTTGGAAGATACTCTTAGTATGCTCATACCTCCTCACTGAAAAATCTAATTACTTCAGTTTTCATACAGACAGCATTCAAGTAAATTACTGGAAGTGCCCTTTATCACTTGGTGCATAGCCAATTACCAAATGCCATTACTTTCAAATACAATGAAATGTTTTGGTACCACAAGGTTAAAGAGAAAACCTATTTACAATGAATGAAAGGGCAGAAAATGTCACATACAGAAACAGAAAGACAAATTGAATAGTTACAGCAGAAGTCAGAGGTCCAAAACATAGGTGAGCTGGTTTCCCCAGTAAGATTGCCAGCAGTGAATTAAATGGGACAGGCAGACTCCTGGGTCAGGGTCTTGTCTGTTAACTTGACAGACATTCACCTGAGATTCAAGAGAAACTCCACTGTAAAGGATTCTGAAGTATATGCTAAATGCTTTTTGCAGGCACCTGTGAAGGAGACAAAAGCTTCAGTATTTACATTTATGTGCCATTGTGTTTTAAACATTTCAGAGAAAAAAACTTTTAGTAGAAAGCGCTGTCTCAGGTCAGCCTCTCCGCATCTAAATAGTGCCAGTTAAATGTATGGATATTGTTGTTTTGAGGATTTGGGTCTTTTTGGTGAAAAAACTACAGCATGTCAGATTTACAGATTTATGTTCAAATACTGCAGTCCATAGATAAATTACCTTCGAGGAGAAGTATGATTTTTGTTACTTTATGTTTCCTTATCATAAAAGGCATTTTGCAATCTAAACTGAAATAATTTCAGGTTAAAAGCAGGCAAAAAGGCTGGAGTCCAGTTTTTATGAAGAATAGTCCTAGCTTCAAGTGTAGATACAAGTCTGGAGCAAACAACAGTTGAATCTACTACAATATAGTCACTGTCTTCACCAGAGCGAAATTATTATATATAGAGAGAGAATATACTGGTGGCTATGCAGGTATACAGATTGCCTGTCAAATCCAAGAAATTCCACTGACAAGAGATGAGGTTTTCCAAATATGTTCTTTGTGATATGTCCACTAGTAAGTAACCACTAGCAAAATAAAAGGAGTAATCCTGTAGTCAGAAATCAACTGTCAAAATTATTAATAATAACTAGACCAGGTTATCTTATTTCTCTCCACCCACAAAGCCTGGCTCTGTAGAAGAGCTTTAGATTTTATCTTTTATTGTTGTCACTTTAGCCGTGCTAGTGCCTATTCCCCAGCACTCCCATCCATTTGTCATTTCATTTTCCTCAAGCTAGTGATTTATGTTTTCCCTTCTGGCTAATAGTGTCTGACTTCAATTACTTTGCTTCCTCGGAAGTCCAGTTCTTACAATGAATTGAGAAATTGCCATTTTTTTTATTACCCTGGGCACTTTATTTTAACACAAACATCCCCTGTATCATGGCATCTCAGATAGTCTTGTGGTTTTCTAAAATTACCTTAGCGGTACATTTTGCCATTCACTTTCCCTTTGCTGTTTGTTTTCTCCCTTTCAGGTTCCTAAAACCCCATTTAAAAATCTACTTTCAAAACCAGCTTTCTGTGACACATAAACATATGAAAACCTTTTCACGTCAATTAAAAAGATACTGGGACTGTAGAAATACAAGACCTGAAGAGAATATATGAGCTCTGAAAACTTGACTGCCCAGCAGGAAGCACAGGAACATCCATGGACTGCCTATTTAGGAAAAAATTCTTTACTCAGAGAGTGGTAAAATAATGGAACGGGTTGCCCAGAGAGGCTGCGGATGCCTCATCCCTGGCAGCGTTCAAGGCCAGGTTGGACATGGCCCTGAGCAGCCTGGTCTAGTGGGTGGCATCCCTGCCCATGGCAGGGGTCCTGGAGCTAGATGATCCTTAAGGTCACTTCCAGCCTGGGCCATTCTATGAATCTGTTTCCCCTTACATCCACACATCATAAAAAATCTCCCCAAGCCTCTAACAATCTTAAACCACTAAAAAAATGAAGAAAGCAGGTGAACTCAAAGATATTGTTACTGTGCTTTCCCTAGCAGGGAAACTCAAAGACAAGAGATCCAAGGCTGTGTTCTCATCCTACAAAGCCATGAAGGAAACTAAGAAGACATGAAGTACAGATTGGCCAGCTACTGCCACTCTGAGGTGGAGAAAACTTCCCGTCAAGCTCCAGCCACAAGAAAATTTTTTCAATCCATTTTTTTTCAGGTTCACATTATATTTCTGATTGTGTGTATGAAATGTACTAATTAGAAAACTTAACCAGTTTATACACAGTATCACATAAAGTCTAATTATCTTGCAGGCAATGCTGAGCATTATTTATCCTTGCCAGTGCTGAAGGTGTGTTTTTATTAGTGCACAGTTAAATAGGAGTCTCCTCTGAAATAAACTTAAATATCTTGGTATATGTCTGCAAAACCTGACCCATGTTGAGAACTGCTCTGTATTCAGGCTGATTTCCTTGACTGAAGGAGTATGTTCAAGTATTGTTGCAGTGCTACTACTTACAATGCAAACAGTTCACAAGGCTACTTTCGTTCAGAACTAGTGCAGTTTGCAGAAGTTAAGAAGGTAAGATGACTCCGAATAGTTGAACTCCTTCACTGTCCATCCTCCAGTTTCTCCCTGAGTGACACAACTTGTTATGAGAGAATATTTCAGCATGGAGAAGCAGAGAGAAATATGGAGAGGAGTCTGCACTGGGGATATTCAAAGGAGAATGATGTGAGGCTCGTCCATCTGGGATGGGTCTCAGTTTCAAACACGTTAACAAGCCTGCCATATGTGCCATCATCTGAGCTGACTGACAGCTCTCTCTATGGTCAGTCTACCAATCTATGAAGAAACTGAAACAAAAGGACTGCCTTGTATAAAACCATCAGACATACAGGCTAAAAAGGTTAAAACAGGAGAAAAACATTTCAAAAGCCCAATAATTTGTGCTCCTAAATCTTTTATATGCTTCCGATAATCTCCCCCAAAAGACATTTCACATTTCTAGAAGCAGATTTTTATAGGACTATAGGTTTGACGAAGCTTTTAAGGTGTAGGAGTAGCTAATATTTTGAAAGAGGAACTGAAGAAAAAGGAAATTAAAAATAACATTATTGATATCTTCCTTGTCTTTCTAGATGGAAGAAGAGAGAAAGCCAGTGCAATGCACACTGTGCATGTTGGAATTTCTTTCTCCTTGTGTACAGTAACCAAAGCTACTTATGCAGAAGGCTAGGCTTCACCTCTTTCAGACAAAGTCAGTGCTTATTGTTGTTAATTATCTACACACTAAAGACAGGCCCTACATGAGTAGGACTCAAGTCCAGAATCAAGCAGAAAGTGAAGGTTGTCAGTGAGACACAGAGCTGCTGCCTCCCATACCTCTAATCCCCTGCTGTCATTTCCAGTCACCCCTTTTTCCCCAGGGAAATGGTCTCCTGAAATCAAGGAAACAGCAGGAGAGCTATGGCTAGACTAAGGGCATGGAGAATCGGACCCATCTTTCAAAAAGCTGTTTTGGACAGACAGCAACCCTGAACTGCTGTATAAAACCTCCAACTACAGCAGAGGGAACAAAAGAAACCACAGACAAAGCACTTTTCTCTCTCTGTAAAATTACAATTTTTTAAACTTGCTCTTATATGAAAATGATCTTTTGAAGTTTGAATTTAAAAAAAAAAGACAAAAAGATAGCAGCATTTTTTTTTTTATTTTACCAAAAGCAGTTATTTGTTCCACCTGGATCTGAGCTTGTTTCAGTGTCTTTTCTACAAAACAGTTCAAAAGAATGGGGAAAGCACCTGTGAGTGAACCAGAACTTTGAACTAAAGATCAAAAACAGAAGACACAGAAGTTTCCTTATAATATACCAGTCATTACAGGAAAAAGAGAGTTTGATTACAGGAAGACAACTGATTTTATTTTCATTCAGTGTTAATTTTTTCAAAGAATAAAAACTTGTCCTGTTTGCTGGATCAAAAAAGAGACATTCTATAATACATCTTTTCTGTAGCTATTCAAAACCTGAAATCTGTTGGAGCTAGTGAGAATTCATGAAGAAAGGAATTCAGCATAAGTCTCTGAGTCTTTTCTTTCACAGAATCACACAGAATCACAGAATATTAGGAGTTGGAAGGGACCTCAAAAGATCATCTAGTCCACAGCAGGATTCCCCATACTCCCTGCTGATATTGCTGGTCATTATATATAAAAATCCTCTCTAACCTTTGCATAGACTTGACCAATTTCAGAGAGAAACCTCTGTCTGTATTTTCAATAGGGAAGAAAGGTCATCATGTGTGGGGAAACATCTAAGTAACCACGAAAACAAATGCATCTGTCTGTCAGTTAATTGATGGGAATATAATCTGAAACTATTGCACAAAAATTCTAATAATTTCCCTTGTTTCCTTCCATCCTTTTTAAGAAGGGTAGCTGAACAATCTGACAAGCCCTGAATGTTGTAACTGATGTTTTTGGAAGCCCAAGGATCTAATGGCTGTGGTCCAGAAAGCTGGGACCATTAGGCCTGATTTTTATAGTATATCACATAAACCTACAGCTCTCCTATTGCCAGCTCCCTGTGAATTTATTTATACATTAATTTTGGGAGCAAAATAGTAAGATACCTCACAAGGGTGCATTGAAAATTAATCAGTGTTTATAAAAACATTTGATATGTGCAGATGAAAACTTACACATTAAATGTATAAATGGTTATTCTTTTCATAACCATTAACTTCCCATTGCCTCTTCTACTATGCTTGTATTTCAGCTGCTTTGCTAATGGTCAACAGCAGATTCAGTTTCAACCTGGCTGCTCTCAGGAGAGAGCAAATGTTGGACAGAGACAAGTATCCATAAACCTTCCTCGGATTTTTATCTACCTTATCTTGATTTTGAATCTCTCCTGAGGTTCTTAGTTCTTCTCATTCTTCCACACTTTCTCATAAAGTGCCACAACAGCAAAAATAATATGACCAAGCTTATTACATAAGGTAACCCAAGAATTAGTTGTGCCTGATTTCTGGTTTATCATTGCTCAAGTTGCATTTGAAGCAGTGCATTGGAAGGCAAAGGACGGTTTTCTAGGCATTACTAGTCTTTTGAGTCATCCATCTCCTGGTTTATCATGGAAAATAATTATTCATTGTCACTATAATTGTTCTGATTCATAACCAAGGAAAAGCAAACCTGGCAGATGGTCTGGGGCTGTCTAGGTACAGATAAACACCATAAGAGACTATGAAACTGCCTGCATTGTAACCTTTAGCATTATGAAAAAATTATTCAAAATTGTATAATGCTCCAATAAAAAAGAAAATGGAACTCACCCAAGCTTTAACTGATGCCAAAAGAATATGTTAAAGATGGTGAAGAGCTCAAACATTCTGAAATTATTAACAAATACTATGCCTTTCTCAACCAATATTCTTTAGAATAAAAAGGTTAAGGGGTCTTTTCTTATCACAGAAAAAACTTATAATGAAAACACTGTGTTTGAGTAAAGGCTATCTGGTGCTAGTAGGAGCCTTTTTAGTGTTTAGAATTGTGTTTTGTACAGGTGTTAACACTTTCTAGAGATCTTATTCGCCTTTCTGGAACATAGCCAGAAGACATCTACTCAGACTTAACCATGATCGTCCTTAGTTTAAGTCTGAGACAGACTTAACACCACCCAAAATTACAGAAGACAAGGATTCCGTCAAAATAAAAATCTCATTTATGAGTTATTGAAAATCCAGCCTATTTTTTGTCATTTCTTTAGAAATCAGAATTTGTGTTTAATATGCCTAGGGTTGCTTGTGGTTGATCTTTAGGTATAAAAAGCCTGATTTTTGTAAGTATCCAGAACTCCAGCTGGCCTCCAACAGAGGTGCAGTATTCATCCTTCTTACAAAGCAAGTGCTTATTTGAAAGAATTCTGTGTCATTGCTTGTGTCATTTCTGCATTCTGAATAACCTAACCTTCATGGTTAAACACTGACACCCTGAAGGTTGTGCCCATATGTTACTGGAAAGGTAATTTACCCTGGATTAGAAAATAAAGATCTCCTGTTTCACCTGTGCCCCTTCCTTCAAAACATGTTAATACTGGATGTGCAGGGCAAGTAAGTGAGTGGGGCTGGAGGATAAGCAGGAGACTCTCAGCTGTGCCGACAGGCAACGACATGGCTGATTTCACATAAGAAAAGAAGCCTCAGCACATTTAGTGGTTTAGCTTTCTCTATGACATTGTGCTGAAAATCTGTAACCTTGATTTTCTGTTTCTGTTGATCAGTGATAAAGCAGGCAGGTGAAACAGATGGGAAATTAGATACCTTTATAAACCACTCCAGTGGAAACTCACAGACTAGTGTTTCAGATGTGAAGTTTATAATGAAATTAAATGGTAAGTACAAAATAGCAGCTTTAATCACAACAAAACACAAAAGAATTATGCTTATGTGACCATTTCTTCTCTCCACAATGCTACCACTGGCATCTGACTGGAAGGTGGATAATATACTCAAATATTACAGTGAGAAGTATGAAGGGAAAACTATAAAGGATGGAAAAAACCCCACATAGTACTCCCAAAAAATGTGCATGCAACTGTCCAGCATAAGAGAAACTTTTATGGACTATGAGAGTTGGGTGAGGGGATCTCATTCCACCTTTTAGGAGACCAAATATCCTTACAACAGAGCCCATGACATAATTCAGAACCATTAGGACCAAGATGAATGAAAAACTTTCCATCACTGCAAGTATTTCTTCTGCTTCAAAAGTAAGGCCAGTGGAAAAAAGCAGATTTCTGTGCTGTTTGCCAAGGTTGCCTCTATCTGTGCAGCCTGTACTACAGGTAGCTAGTAGCAGAACTGGTCTCAGATCTTCTCTATCATCTACCGAGAAAGTCATCTCCAAAATTTTCCACATAAAAATTCTCACTCCTTGCTTACTTCCTAAGGTTTGAATACTTGCAGGTCTCACTGAAACCACGCTTTCATCAGTCAAGTGTTCCTGTTTGGATGAATTTTAGCCTTAATCTAATTGCATATCACTTTCCAGTTTTTGCATCTCATCTCATCTTACTTACTTTGTTCCTTTAGGAACTTCCAACTGTTTTAAAGGGCATATGCTTTGGGTCGTAAGAAATATAGTACTATTGAAATCATTTGGACTACTTTGGTTCAAGATATCTGCTTAGGCCAGACGATAAAATTCACTTCTCAGTTTCACCCATGCCTAAGGACTGGTTTTGTGAAAATTCAATACACATGAAACTGATACACTTTTGCAGAAGCATTTTGAAACTACTTTCACAGTAAATGTTCCATCCAGCTCTCCTTTCAGAAAACCAATGCATTACTAAATAGGTGTCAAAGGGGACCAAGGAAAGTGGTGGGTTTTATTCCTCTGTAAAAATGGGGGGGGGGGAACCCTCTATAAAATGTTCATGCTTATGCATTCAAACATTTTTGACAGAATCATTCTTGCTGCTTCTTAGCCCAGTGGCCTTCCCATATCCCTTATATTTAATTTCATCTTGTGCAATTTATAAGTAATAATGCTACTGTTACTTTTTTGTTTTAATGTGTTACATGTTACACGTGTTACATGAAAACAACTACTAGCTTGGTATTCTATACAGGAATCCGTAAAACTGATTATCTAAGAAATTAAATTATTTAGCACAGTCATCTGATAAGCTTTTCCAAATTTACCAAAAACCACATATTTTCCTCTCTTACAGAAAGAGAACTCTAAACATTTTTCCTCTTGTATCCTGAAGTGATCAAAATGTACCTAGCTCCTCTCATGTACCTTCAAGTCTTGATCTCTTGCCTGTTAATAGATGTCGTACTATGGATTTCAATGAGATTTACCTCTGACTATTAATCTATAATAATTCTCACTAGGAAATTTTTTACTAGTTCATTTAAATCATAAAGCATAAAGTGGTATGTAGCTAAAGATCTCACTAAATGCAAAATAAACTTTATTTCCCTACTACTACCCCCAAAAAGCTCCCTGTAAGCTAGCAGTTATTGCATACAAATCATTAGTTTTTGACTGAGCCCAGAGGCACTAAAGTCACTGCGAAATTTGCTGTTAAATTCAAGTGGGCAGCTTCACCCCAAAGGTTTCATGACACTCCTTGCAGAAGTAGGGCCGATTACATCTTAACAAGAGCAATTTGCATGCAAATAGTTTGTAATCATGTGGCAAACTATCTTCTAGTCTATCAGACACTTCCTTCCTTAACAGGATTTTCCCCTCAATTTAAATAGAGGAAAATTGAATATTTCATTAACTTTTTTTTTTTTTTTGTATTAATGGTTGCTATTTTTAGGCAAAGAAAACTGAATTTTAGTCTATGGAGCCCAGACAATTGAGTCACCTGACAATTTCAGAGAAAAGAGTGCTGAATTAATGCTATACCACAGATTATTCAGCTGAGCACTTATGTATTTGCAGCTGCCGGGACTACAGAATGTATAGTGCAGCATTTAGATTTAAGGATTACTCTTCTCTTTAAAACGTTGCTATAAGAGGGCTTATTGTCTGTTTACTACCAGGAGTCTGCCTATGAGCAGCACCCATTTCCATCTTCCTTTAAGCTTGTCTTAATTGCTCCTTGCCCTGGCAGAAGACAAACATATTCAGAATCTGAACAAAGGTAAGAAGGGAGCAGAAAAAGCACTGAGCAATGACGGAAATTTTCACGGGAAAAATAATTACTTGCATGTATCTACCAAAAGTATATTTCTACGTTTGCTTACACTACTCAGTTACATGTCATATGAGCTTTAAATTAAAAATATTTCAGCTTTGCCTGATGTATTTTACTGCAAACAAACAGTCACTGTGACAACCATGTTACTTATTGTAACACTTTTAACTTTTAGTCACAGGCAGGGAAAGCTTTGTTTGCCTTCTACAGCTTATTCAATCCTCCTGCTACCCAGTTTTGCAGCCAGTGAATCAAACTTTTGGGGCCATTTTCATTTTAGTGTAACTGCACTGCAACAACCCTGGTTCTACAAGAAACCAAATTCCATCCTTTATTTTCAATTTGCAAAAATAAAGCAACTGTATTGCAAGGTGAGAGACTTACAGTTGGTGCATTTAGCTACTAGATAGCTCTTTTGCTATATGAATACTTTTAATGCTCCTGCTTTAAGCAGTACCCTGGTGCCACAGCTGTGATTCAGAGGCTGCTCACACGGTGAGCAGCGTTGGGATGGGTCACTGTTTGATGTAGCTCCAAGAAACACCTATATGCTGCAGGAAACAGTGAGTCAGATGTCAGCAGCTTCCCCTCTAAAACACCACAAAACAAATGAATTAGTATGCTGCAAGGGTGATAGATTAAAAACTAAATCAAAGCTTGAACTAGTTGATTTCAGGTCACATAGCTGCTATAGCCATTGCAGCATGAGGTTATAAACTGCCTGTACCATAAGCTGTTGCATAGCATTTGGCCCAGTAAGAGGTTACTTCTAGCTAGTGATGACTCTAAAGCCTTTTAGCCAGTGTGGATCCCCACTGAGGGTATTGTGCAGGCACAGCATGCTTGGGTGTCTGGTGTGACATGGTTAGGTACTATCCTGTGTGTCATCACCACACAGCACAGGAGAGAAACAACTAGGATTTTAAACTTGAGGTTTATGAATCACAGAATATTAGGAGTTGGAAAGGACCTCAAAATAAGCTCTGATAGTGGTGGGCCCTACCATTCCCAAGGTATAAGGTGATACTGAAGTATGAGGGCCTTGGTTTTGACTAATGTTTTACCTAAAATGGCTTGCATTTTTTCACACAAACGTGGGGGCATCCATGGACATGCCTGTCTCCTGCATAAGCAAGAATAATGAGTTCAGTGCCTGGAGCAAGTTTCCACTCTAATGACTACATTATTCCTCAGATTATCCCTTGCAGTCTCTAGTCTCAAGACTCAAGTCTCTTGCAGTTGTCTCCTTGCCCACAGTCTGCCCAGTTTGGGGCCATGTGGCTGTTCATCCTAACTCCAAATCATCTAAAAATGGGTTCAGCATGAAACTCGGTTGAGGGGCTTGAGAGTTTACATTTTTGCAGCATCCCATGACATTGCAGATGTGGAGGAACCAGCCAGCCTGATTTCTGTCATGACCTGCAGAGACTGTGAAAGTGAGGGTGACAAGAAGTAATATTCATCCATATGAGAGAAAAGGATGTCCTCATTTCAAAGGTCTTTGACGCTAAGGGTTGGTAACACAACAAGGGTTTAGGACGATCTAAGCCCCATCCTTCACACATCTCTGCTCACATGACATGTACACTACAGGTGTGTTTACTGTAATGATTTTCTTGACACCATTAGGGCAGAACACTTTCACACTCTGCCAGAGGTAGGATGAGAAAAGAAAGAAGATCACATTTAAGTATTTTCATCAGATAATGCAGCTCCATTTCAATTTGCTGGTTTACATATACCTACGGTTAGCTAAAGACTTCTTAGTAACGAACAGTCCTTTGGACAGGCTGCAGTCTTGACCTCTAGTAGCATATGTAATGTGTGAAAAGATCACTATTAGCCCAAGTATTCTCCAAGGAGATATTTTATATATTGCTGCTTTTCCCTGTGCTCTATGGCAAGCTACATCATAAATCTCATGTTACGCACATAAGGACAGAACACAACTCCCATAACTAACCTCACACACTCAGCTGCATATTTACTACATTACACAAATTGCAGCCTGAGAAGTATTCAGTAAGGAAACTCATAAATCTAACAATTCACAGGTCTGAGACTGCAATCTGTCAGTCAACAATTCAGGAAAAGTGGAATTCCTTAAAGTTCTATTCAGCAAATTCCTGTTCTCTCTATTCCATACAGGAAATTTTTAGCATCCAACAGCTTGTATGGCACAGTAGCTATTTTTAATCCTGATTCCCTTACACAGACTCTTCTCACACACTCATTCATAAGGTAACTCTATTAGCCAGTCTCAAAATGGCTGCAAGCAAAATGTTTCTTCAAGATCAATGTATTTGCTTTAAGACTGCACAATATTAATTTGGAGGTGACAGTGGAAGAGGTAGATCAGAGCTAAAAAAGAAAAAGCACAGAAAAAAATCAGTGCCTAATCTTTGTAAATAGAAATTATCTGAAGTAATTCTTTTTCTACTGATGTCTTCCATCAAGAAAAGAGGTTTAATAAAAAGACCTATAAGCAAAAGAAAAGCTTTTACTGGATCACTTAGCCAGTGGCTGTGCTTGGATTTCTGTGGTGAGAACATGCATGAACAGTTTAATGTGCCTGTCACAGACTATTTGTGTTAAAAATACCATTGAAACATACTGCAAGATTCATTCATAAAATCAGCACATTCATCTGAACTGTCTTCGGGGTCTTTTCATTACCTGAATCTGGTACATCTTGTCTAAGCACAATTGTTGTTTGACACTTACATTTAGAACTGAAGGTAAAACTCTTTTTTGCTTTGCCAAACTCAACTTGCATTTCTGCCTTAAAATAAATGTAGCTTTCAGTTCACTGCCTTCAGGCAACATACACCATGATTTCAGGATAGTAAACTTCATGGATTCCAGACACTGGTTTTGATTTTGCTCTCCATGGAATGCCTGTCTACAGCTGGTTGCACAGTAGCAGCCACTACAGGGAATTCCTGCATGATTGGTATTCTTTAATGAGCTTTAATTCTCTTAAATATAATTTCCATCAGAATACTTTCCTGCCTCATGAACCATGTTGTTAGAACTGTTCACTTCAACCATTCTACCCACATTTCAGTCTCTGAACATCAAGAACTCACTGAAGTATCATAGAAAAATGAAGAAAGGCTGAAGAGTCTCAAACTGTCTTTGAGGTAAAAGAAGAAATTATGGAAGCCAAAATTCAGGTTTGATGAAGTTAGCAAGGAAAAAGCTGCTTTTTCAATATACCCATTTGTAGATCAGAAAGAGTCTTAGTTTCCCTTGGGTAGATTCATGAGTTCTCCATTTGCCCAGTACCCAGAAGGTTCTCAACTGACTACATTCAAGCTGGCAGAAGCAGGCACAGATTACAGATAGCAGGGGATGTGAGTAGGAAGAATAGGGAAAAACAGCTAAAAGAAAACAGCATGAACTTTGCAAGCCAGACATATTTGGCAACTGTACATTTGTGCTTTTAATATTTGTTAGGAACACAGTTCAGCCTTCTACTAAATCTTAGCAGTTCGGTATGTGGAGTCTCATAACAGCTTTAGTCATGACCCAATTGCTTTAGTCATGCAGCAAGTTGAGTTCACAACTCCTGTTGTTCATTTTGACATTGCTTTGACAGCAGTGTAAAGAAGATATACAGCCCCAAAGATACCCTTCTCCTCTCACTGCCTTTATAGTATCCTTTGTCAGGGAAGCCCAAAAACTTTAGTGTTTCATGAGGTGTTGATTTTTTTCCGTGATATGTCCTTTAAATCATTGTTACATTTACACTTGACAGGCAATTACGTTGTACAAGATTGACTGCTGGTGATAGGTCCTCTTATGTTATAGGAATCCTTACCTGCTAAAATCCTTATTGACCATCAACATTACCACTCATAGGGTTTTTTCCTCTGTACAGGTTAAATAACTGTCCATTGTCTGCCATATATTTTTGCGTCTTAGGAAGTCATCTACATGATTCTGATTCTGTCAGAGTTCAAGCAAGAAACCATTTGGATGGGCAATGGAAGCCAGACAAGCATTTTACTAAATCAAAGATGCCACCACTGCATGATGCTGAAAAGCAGAAATAGGTTAACTATGATCATATTTGTCCTAATGTGCAGAAGACTTACAATAATACAAGTAGAGAATTTCAGCACAAAGCTACTTTTCTATCAGTATATTATAGAAGAGAGGTGAATAAAAAAGAAAAATAAGAGAAAACTTGCTCTTATATTGTTCATTGAAAGTAGCTAAGTGTCTCAGTATAAGGATGGATATTGCAAAATTCAATTATTCAAAACTAGTCCCCTGAGATGGGCCTGTGAGAGGCTGTACCCATCTGCCAGCAGTGGCTGCAATGCAGTCAGGAGATAAACTCATTGTGGACATGGTTGATAGCCCATATTATCAGATCTGTTGGAGGGAGACAGACAGCAACCAGCTACATCCAAAGCAGGCAAATGAGGCATAACTGAGTCAAGAAGAGCACACAATTAGAAATACAAGGCTGAATGGAACAAGAAGCACTAGAATGAATGGTGGATACAACACTTGCACATGGCTTTCAAAGTCAAGTCTCAGAGTATCCAACCTAAGTTATTTTTATTCTATATCAGTTTAATTCTACATTGACATTAGTTTTTTCAGAGCTGCAATTTTATGATTCAACCTGATTGAATGCTATAATATCAAATCTTTTAAACTAGTAAGTTTGTTTGCACTAAGTCATGAGAAGGAACCTACCAGCACAGTATGGGATTTTTCCTACATTCATGCCAATTCCAACAGATGTATCTGTCCTGTGCTATCCATTAACATTTTAAGTGACAGAACATCTAATTTGCTGACATACAGAGAACATATAACTAAATAGCTGGCTAGTAAAAGAAACAGCTGAAGAACACATTGAAAGTAAACTGCTAATAAATACATTTGGAAGCATACGGTAGTATATTAACACATTTACATGATCCAGAGAGAACAATTATTTGCCATAATGAGGTATCTTTAGAGGGGTTTTTGTTTGTTTGTTTTAATTTACTTGCCTACCTTACCCACTATCAAATGGCAATCAAACAGTGGAGAACTTCAGAATATGAATTCCTGAAAAACTATATTACCTTTAAATCATGTATTTAACCACACATTTATTAAAGTTCCATCTGCAGTGCCTCAGCACTGCAATCTGGCAAGAAAAATGAATCATATTACCTCTCATATGGTTTCTGCTGGGAGATTTTGAATATGATTATTAGGGGTTGGGGAGAGGCATGGCAATTGATGCTATGAGATTCATCAATTTCTTATAAGCAAAGAAAAAAAAAATCACTCATTAAATGTTTTACACTGAGGAATAGTTTCACAGAAATATCTATTCCATTTGCAGGATTTTCCATTAGAAACACAGTGTTAACCCTCAGATATTTCAAAGAATCACAGAATGTTAGGAGTTGGAAGGGACCTTGAAAGATCATCTAGTGCAACCCCCTGCCACAGCAGGATTCCCTAGACCAGGTCACACAGAAGAGTGTCCAGATGGGTTTTGAATATCTCCAGAGAAAGAGACTCCACAACCTCTCTGGGCAGTCTGTGCCAGGGCTCCGGCACCTGAACTGGGAAAAATTTTTTCTTGTATTCACACGGAATCTCCTACGCTTCAGCTTACAAGCATTGCCTCTTGTCTTGTCACTGGGCTTCACTGAGAATAGCCTGACTCCATCCTCCTGACACTCACCCTTCACATACTTAAAAGTATAGATGAGGTCACCCCTTAGACTCCTCTTCTCCAAGCTAAAGAGACCCAGCTCCCTCAGCCTTTCCTCATAAGGAAGATGTTCCAGCCCCTTCATCTTGGTGGCTCCGTGCTGGACTCTTTCCAGCAGTTCCCTACCCTTCTTAAACTGAGGGGCCCAGAACTGGACACAATAATCCAGAAGTGGCCTCATCAGGGTAGAGTAAAGGGGGAGGAGAACCTCTCTCGACCTACTAGCCACACCCCTTCTAATATACCCCAGAATCCCATTGTCCCTCCTGGACACAAGAGCACACTGCTGGCTCATGGTCACCCTTCCATCCACCAGGACCCCCAGATCCCTTTCCCCTTCACTGCTCTCCAACAGGTCACTCCCCAACCCAGACTGATACATGGGGTTGGTCTTTCCCAGGTGCAAAACTCAACACTTGGCCTTATTGAATTTCAATAAGTTTCTCCCTGCCTAACTCTCCAGCCTGTCTAAGTCTTGCTGAATGGCAGCACAACCCTCTGGTGTGTCAGCCACCCCACCCAGTTTAGCTCCATCAGCAAACTTGCTGACAGCACATTCTGTTCCCTCATCCAGGTCGTTAATGAATAGATTGAAAAGTAGTGGTCCCAGTACTGACCCCTGAGAGACTCCACTAGACACAGACACCAATTTCTTGAAAAGACCAAAGCTGGTCCTTCTGAAGTCCAGGGTTGTGATTCTACTAGGTATTCTGTTCCTACCACACAAGATCCTGAACCTTACCATCTCATGATTGCTGCAGCCAAGGTTACACTCAACCTCTACCTTTTCAGCCAGACCTTCCCTGTCAGTGAGTATCAGGTCCAGCAGCACTCCCCTCCTACTGGACTCATCCACCATTTGCATCAAGAAGTTATCATCAATGAATTGAAGGAACCTCCTGGACTGTGAATGGCTGGCTGATCAGGCCTTCCAGCAAATAATATTGTAGCCTGCTGAAATAGCTGTCTTTTGATAGAGTTACAACAAGTCAAAAAGGGCAAAACATAGGCAAAAACATTAGAAGCCTTCATGAAAAAGTGAAAAGCAGAGAAGCTTGCATGTGAAAGTGACACTAATAAAACAGCATTCAAATACGTTCAGCATCAGAGGACATTTACAATCACCGCTGAGCTACAAATAGATGGCTTAGGTTCATCTCACTTTGAAACACAGCTTCTTTTGTATTTCCTGCCATTACTGCAAAGGTTCTTCGTAATCTCACACAGCAGACTGCATTGATCAGAAAAAAACAGAAAGCATCTTGGAATAAGTGGTCATAGCAAAAGAAATCTGTCACGTGAAAGCAGTCATTCAAAAAAGTTTTGAAGCTACAAAGCAAGGTGAAGAGATGGCAGTATCTGTTTTCAGGAAAGCTGCTGCCTGCAAATCTGGAATCCTTCGTTTGGAGAAAAAGAAAATTTAGGAACAATCTAAGCATCACTGTAGTATTAATTATCAAATCATCCATCTGAAACATGGAGCTCTGTTATAAACTTCTGCAGAGAAATGTGTTTACTGAGGGAGCAACAGTGGCTAGGCTGTCACTGTTCAGTGATGGATGGGGAAAGCAGCTCAAGAAGCTGTCAAAGATCTAGCTATTGCCAGAGACAGCTACTTGCTCCTTTTCCCTGACATATATTATTTTTAGAAAATAAATTAGGGTAAAAAGGAACCTTCAAATACATACTGTGCATTTTTTTCAAACTGTTATTTTTACCTAATCCTATCATTATTTTTATCAAAAGAACAAACTGTTGTTTTAGGGTTGCAACTGAAACAGCCTGGTAAAATGTCTGCACAACGCACAAAGATCAACGGTTTATAGGCCTGAGAAACTTCATTTTTCATCTCCTGCTTCTGGCTGGGAGAAAAGAAAAAGCAGGCAAGAAACATCATAACCTTCCTTTACATCAAACTTCCACTAAAGTCACTCTTACCTGCCAGCAGATGTTCAACATTGTTACACTGGCATTTATTGCTAATGCTTTGTCTATTTCTGAAATTGTTCCAGTCCTTTTTCTGTTCATATTTTTTTAGTTGTAATTAGATGCTCTTTCTCAGCTTAAGGTCTGAGTTGAAAACTCCTGACAATGTACATAAGCACATATACTACATCTGAGCAGCATTAGATGAGTATGTAGTTCTAAATCAGTTCATATCTCATTGTGTGCATACAAATTATAAGACATGCCCATTTTAGGATTGATGCATGTGGGGGGAAAAAAAAAAAAGCAGACAACCCAGTGAATACTGCACTTTGGAGAGCTGAAAATACTTTATTTCCAGTCTTATGGTGAGTGAGAATTCCATGTTTCTGCTTCCAATCCAGATAAAAAAGGCAGCTCACAGAAGGCTGTTTAAAATTTGACTATCTGAATTGTTCGACAGAAGACCTGAGCTCTGGGAAAATGCAGTAAGTTTGCCCTGTATTTACCTCTTTCTTTTGGCAGGTTTTAAAGTATTTACCATAAGAAGTTAGCATTCCTTTTGATCTTTTAGCCTCTCTAGATGTTGACTTAGATGTATCTGAAACAGTTTCTAAAGGATAAAAATTGAACAGCCTTGCCTGTTACTTGTGCTTAGTTTGGGACCTTGATGACAAAAAGCCAGCCAAGTAGCGGTGGATGGAGAAAGAAACAAAACAACCTGCTCCTTTACCCAGTGAAGTGGTTGACCTGCATAGCCTATCCTTCCCTGTAAATAAACATGAAAAAAAATAAATCATAGGATAGGAAGCAACAGATCCAGCTCACAGAAATAAATAAATTTGTGACCTAAGCAGGTCAACACTACAAGCAATTTCAGTGCTCTCCGTGGTAGTTTTTGGTTGTCTGCTTCCTGTTCTGACAAAAATATCTATAGGTGCTCTAGTGCCCTTCTAAATCAACCCTGTGCTAGCACACTGGTGGTCTGGAGCTGAGCTAAAGTTAATCTTTCTTCTCCGTTCTTCAATAATATCCTCCTGTTCCACCAGGGTGGATGCACAAGCTATTTTTTCTGGGCTGTGGAAAACATTCCATCCTATGAGAAGCAGAGGCTTTTTTTTTTTTTTTTAGAGGAAGAAAAAAAAAAGGACATTGCACAAGCAACAAACTTCTTGAAGGGAGAAAGAATCAGCATCCTACTTCTAGAAAATTTTCTTTCAAAAGTGAAAAACAGATTTTGTGGAAAAAAGGCATGTATCCATAACAACTACACAAACTTCAGAGGCAATTTTCAAGAACAAAGTTTCTTGAAACTGTAATGTCCACCACTTAAGACTCCTTTGCCATATCACCTCAAAATATATATCTAGTATGGTGTTGATACAGCTAAAAAGTCATACATAACACAGAGGAGTATTAGCAAGGTCCCTGGAACAATGCAGTTCCTGTTGGTTAAGTTAAACAAGCATAACCTGTATTTGAGCTCTTACACCATACCAAAACCTGCTGTACCTGTTTGCCCTAAGTTTGTAAATTTATGACTATGTCAGCCACAGTAACAAATCTGTGGCTTTGCAGATAATGCCAGGAACATGTGCTCATAACAGGGCTTCTCAAAAGAATGTTAGAATGCAGATCAGCTGCACTAAGGGTAGCATATTCCCACAGAGACTCATCTTGAATTAAGTTTCCCACAGCCATTTTAATTGAAATTTTATGTGACTACAGTTTAAGTACTATGGATCCTCTTCCTGGGAATTAACTACCAGCTTAGATGAATGGATGAATCATTATCTCCACAAAATAATGAACTCTCCCAAAAATCTCCTTTTCCTGGTCCATAAGAAGTGGTGGTCTAGTGGGTAGGATTCAGTGCTCTCACCACTGGGGCCTGGGTTCAATTCCCAGTTAGGGAAGAATCCTGCCGTGGCAGGGAGGTTGGACTAGATGGTCTTTCAAGGTCCCTTCTACCCCCGACATTCTGTGATTCTGTGATTATTAAAAGCAGAATACCTGTTCAAAGTAAATACAGAAATTGATCCCCATTCAGGAAAGCCTTGGGGAATGAAGTTTGTCATTTGGGGGGGTGGTTCTGGTATTGTTTTAGTTTTGGTTTGTTTGTTTTGGTTTTTTGACTGTGGTCTTTCAAGCACTTGTTTTGTAAGAATTTGGTCAAAGTTGATGTTAGCTGTGTGAAGTAATGGTCTTGTAAGCAACCATTTGATGAAGTTGGGGAGAAATGATACCAAGGCCTGACTTTAGACATTTCTACATACACATTATACATATATAACATCGAATTGACTTTAATGTAATTTATTACCGAAATATGAAATATTAGATCGGCATATATCAACTGGTCTGATGAATAGCTGGAAAGTGGATGCACAGGAGTAGGCTGTTTCCATCAAGGAAATATATTTCTGTCCATTTCCATCAGGGCTTCTCTGATCTGGTTTGTATATCACAAATATTACCAAGAGCACAGGACCAGGATCACATCCTGACTGATTCATACTTAGGCTACAATGTGCTACATACAAAACTACTTGAACAGCATCAAGGGGAAGCCTACAACATATTCAGCCAAACAGCACATGTCACTTCCCAACATCTTCAACAAAATTAAGATCTATAAAGACCAAAAAAATCACAGCTATGCTGTGTTACAGGAAATGATAAAGAGACATCAATGCCACAGATGATGACACAGATCTCTAAGTTGTTGCTGGTTTAAATCAAGCCGTATCTTGAAAACCCTAAGCACCAAGAGACACAAAGCACATATATAGCTCTCAGGTCAGAAAAGTTAGTGCTCTGGAAGAAGTTCACACAAAGGAACTGACTCTAGAAAATAACAATGATTTCCATCCCATTTTTTCAAATATCAGGTTCCCCAAATCATCTTAGTGGATACATCTGCATCTATTCTAATTTAAATCCTTTTTTTGACAGCAATATGCAGTATTCAAAAATCAGAGCTTACTGAATGGTAAAAACAGGTTCACATCAGCTAAAATTCTTTTTCAGATGTGAACAAGCTGAACACTTCTTAAACATTATCCAGTCAACCTATTCACCCATAATTTTCTCCTATTTTTCAAATTAACAAGTCCACAGTTTACTGCAAGAATTGTTCTTAGTTTAATAAGTGCACTATCTGGCATTTTATGCAGGTGAGCTCCAGCTAGAACTCCTCCTATTTCTGCTTATACAGAAACTTGGTCATCCTTCTGAGGCCAAACTTCCTTACTTTGTTTCATTCTTCTACTGACCAGCATGTTCCGTTGATCAACCTATCAAAATTTATCATTCCATTATGTCTTTTATAAGAACTTTGTCCTTTTGGATCTGGAAAGTCAAACACTATTGAGACGTAGTCTTTCAATCTGGGAACAGAGACTCAAGTTTAAGGCTTCACAGGGACAAACATGAGTAATGGGTTTCAGAAAGTTCAGTATTCCCTCCAGAGAGGAAGAAGTGAGACTATTTTGTCCTAGTTGTGTTCTTCCCCTCAGAAGTGTTACAAGAAAGCCTAGCATGAGTTAATCCTTCCTCTCCCTACCCCTTTGGCTAACCACTGTAGTGGTTAGTCACATCTTCTTACTGTGAGCTTAGGGCAATTTTATGTGCTTTGGTTTCAGTAGGGTGGCAGTTTGCATGCATTATTACAAAACATATTTGATGCTCCATAGTTGAGACTGAGCTGGATGAAGTTCATCTGCACTTCTCTCCCATTAGTTCTCCAATCCAGAGAATACTGAGGCTGAACTTCTCACTGAAAGGCTCTCAGGTGAATGCGACAAATGACTGTGAAGTAGAAGCGATTCCATAAAAGTGAGCCTGGAAAGGTCCTTGGCTTCACACTTCTTTTTTAACCTATAAAGGTTTGAGAGTAGCATGGGAGGGGACTGTGCCTCCACCTTCCAACTGAATGACCCTTGTTGGTGAGAAAAGAAATGAAAAGCAAGGGGTGGGCAAATACTCTAGACTTTGCAGTTTAATAAAACATACAATGGCCTTTCATTCTGCAGACTCTTCAAGGTAATACTCAAGATCCCCAAATGTATTTGGTAGAGCTCAGTAATTTCTTTAGTTTAAGTATCAAATCTCAGTTTGGAAATTTTTAACTGACACAGACAAAAAGAAGATATCCTTGCACTGGAAGGGCACAATATGAATTGAAACAACCCAAACTTTCTTAGCTGCTTTCCAGTAATTTAAGAAGTCTTCAGGGCTACTGTTTTGTTCCAAAACTATTATAGGAAGACCTGTGTTGGTCTATTTGATTTTCCTGTATTATGGAATAGATTTACAGTTCCCAGAAACTATGAAATTTATGTTTCTCACCATACATCCAGCTTGTTATATTCTTGCCCAAACAGATTATGCCCATAATATAAAGAGATGACCTGAATAGTATTCAGCAGGAAATTAACAGGGAAAACAACAAAAAAAACCCCAAAAAAACAACCCACAACAACTCTGGGGTCTGCACTTAACTCTCCACCTGTTCTACACTTTTGTCAGGAATTAGAAGATGTTTAGTGCAGCACCTATCTAACAGAGCACAGTTCCTAATACAAATCATAAGTAGGAAATGCTACAGTCTGTGTGGCACTTACAGACTTTTTAAAGTCTCTTTTTAAAGGCTGCTTTATAAACTACGGCTTAGTAAGACTCTTAGCTTAAGGCCTATTGTCTCCTTTTAACCTGAGAGGAAGGGAAATATTCTCAAGCAGGAGGAAGCGCTACAAGTGAATTTTTCACCTACGTGTTAGAGAGGATCCCAGAATGAGATCTGACTACCTTAGATAACCACAGATAGAAAAAACAAGCCTGAAGGTTAGAACTAGTTTGCTTGTCAACACTTTAATAGCTTAGTTACACCCATTTGTACCTGTAATGATGAAACTCTCCATTAGTGGTGTGGTCATAATGATGAGCCATTCCCAAGCACAGCATTCCTGTGGCCCTGGACTCACGGCTGGTCATGCTGAGGCTCCTGCCCTTGCTACTTCTCAACTTAGTAAGCCCAACAGCTCAGATGAGGTCCAGCACTAGTGGCACGGACACATCAGCATTTTTCAATGTTGTGAAGCATATAAGGATTCCAACGTGAAGATGCTTAACTTCATACTTCTTGTGTTAAAGGTGTACATAACATTACCTTGAGCATTTCTTTAATGCAATAATGGTTTTATAGCATTACAATTAACCATTTTCAATTATTAACTGTTTTCATAAATTTCTCAAAATCAGTTCTATGGGATACTTGGGAGGAAAAGGGACATTGATTCTTTTAGTTTTGGAGCTCATATCTGGAGTCAGCACAGTATTTCAGCTTTGACAAACAGAAGATGCTTAGAAGTAGATTAATAACTGCCAGGGGACAAGGAAAAAAGTCAACCTCTTTAAAGAAGCTGTTTAGCAGCTGTTTTTCTCTTCAAAAAAACCCCTTGAATGTCACTGTTATGAACATGAAGTTGAAACTATAGGCCCATAAATTCCTTTGGGTAGGTCATCTGAAAAAAAGGGGTGATATATAGGTAACTTCGAGCTGAAAAGTTTTTTTCTTCATTTCTTTAAGCTAAAACTAAATAAGCATAGAATTTCCTTGATTGTAATGATCATATTCAAGCAGAATGCACCTGACCTTGATTGAATTTTTAAGAATTCAGTACACAGATTTCCTCCACAATTAACCAAATGTTTATTACATTTCCACACTTCACTTGGTAAAAGTTTTGGGGGTTTTCCTTCTCTTGTAATACAGTTGTACCTAATTTTAATAGGCACAGCTAAACCAGCCAAACTAGTTACATTGGAATAATGAGTTTCCTCAAATTCCATCATTAGGTCTCCTGGAAGAAGTCTCAGATGTGTCTATCCAAAATAACTACTGTTTACAATAAGTAAAAAATGAAGCCTTGTTTTCTGTTGATGCAAAAAACTCACTTGCCTGAAAACGGTGGAGATAAACAGTGTTTAGCACAAATGTTTTCCATAAAGGCATCTACATTCTTAATTTCATTTTGAAACGTAAAAGGTTAGGAGTTTTTCTCTCCCAAACCTAAATATTCATTATATATTTTCAAAATTCCATTTGTTACATATTGGGAGTTTTTGCATTTCAGCCATCAGACCTGTCTAGACTCCAGCTGTAGTATTATCTCAGCATGGAATAGGTGCTCATGACTTTATTCCATCACGTCCACATCCAGCGCAGACGAACATGACAGTACACACCATTTCAAAGAGACTAGGCTGTTATCTCTTCTCACATTACTAAAACTCAAATCCCTTGTAACATCTAATCTCTTGTGCATGGGTCATTGCAGAACACAGTTATGACATCATCCCCTCTGGAAAAAACACTCAACCATAAACACCCACACCCTTCAGTATGGGTCCTTTGTACTGTAATACCTTCTCATATGTCACCTTTTCAATCAGGCAAAGTACAAGAGTCTTGCAGCCTTACCACCTTGTCCCACCCAACTTATCTCACCTAGCATGCTAACCCACATACAGGCAACTCTTCCATCCTTCTTGCCATCGCTGCCAGCTCATAGGTGTGCTCAATTTTTCCACTCCCACATGTTCTTTCCACTCCACACACTACCCACACATAGAGGACACTTGAGGACTTCTATAAAAGAGTCCCTGAATATTTTTTTTTTTGGGGGGGGAAGGGGATGGAGGGAGAAGGGAAAGGAAGGAAGAACAGTTAAAAGAGAGCATGGAAAGGAGCATCTAATTCACACAAGGGGAGAAAAGAAAAAACAAGCTAATCCCTTGACCTTTTTCCTTCCCCTGGACTGGCGGGCAGCCCTGTGCACCTTTGCAGGGGAAGAAAGTAGGGCTGCTAACTCTGTCAGAGCTAAATTCTGTGTAAACAAATGAAGGTCTTCTCCCGCCTGTCTGAGAGGAAGTACCAGTGTGGTGCGCTTGCCGGGAAGTGTGTGGGCTGCAGAGGAAGCATAGCTACAGCCCTGCCCTTCCCAGCTTTTTTAAATGCAGCAGTCCAGCTCCCTGAGGTCAGACAGCCCTGCTCTTCCTCCGTTTGCATGTGTAAGCAACATAGTGAGGCTGGAAACGTGTGCTCAGTGAACAGGGGCCTGGCCACACACCCTGGTTTTGTAAAGCACAAGGGGGAGCTGTCTGGTGTGAAATTCCACCATAGCTAGCGAGGGGCAGTCTGCTGAACCACCCTCTATGGGATGCAACATCTCAGGCACTGGCTCCTCATTGGGACACCTACCTTAAGCTGTCTACTGAAGCACGAAACCCATTATACCCATTGGATATCCAGCAGATACAAGTAACAAAGCAATTCATATCACCAAGACTTACATAGACACTTACTGACTTCTCACCTCAGTAGTCCCCATAGCATGGAATGTGAGAAGAATCTGTAAACTCTCACCTGATGAAAACAATCACAAATGTCCCAAACTCTAAACAAATCCCTCACCTCGCTTCCCCACTTTTCAGCCACTTTATGCACTTACACCATCCCTCTCTTTATAGTATCTTGCTACTCATAACACCCCAACAGAAGTCAGAGGCATGAAAAAGTAAAGCAAAGAAAGTTGTGAGAAGGCAGGGAATTGCGCCTAGATTTACTCGGTACCATGGTTAATGCTTGGCTCTGACGACCGTCATTCAGCCACTACAGGCTTGCCAGGCTGGAGTCTGTTCAGAGCAGGCAGCTCCTTCAGAGTTTAGACAAAGCCTAACTTACACAACAAATATCTAAAACTTATGCGTTTATGTGTGTGAGTGATAAAGGCTGAGATTTAGAGTGAATTTATGTTTTTGATATTATCTGGCTTCAGATGGAGTCACAAGCAAAGAAGGCTTTCTACAAGGAAGCCACTTTCCAGAGAGAAGCATATTTATCTGCTCTCATCATTTGCCTCACTTCCCAAGGAACATGTATCTAAACCTGATAAAATTTTGGCTGAGGAAAAAGAAATATATATACTGAAATTGAACCCATAAGTCATTATAATAGAGAACAAGGGAACATATCTTTGTAATGAGCTTGTGCAAGGCACATGGAACTTTAGGCCTGCCCGAGCACGCCTACACACATGGCTGCAGGTGCACAGCCACAGGTATATGTATCCTGCTGCTTTTGTAGCACAGGTAACAAGAGCAGGGACAGTGCAGCCACATGCAATCCCACACAGCTTTACAGGTCAAACAGAATGCAGGGCTGGACTTGTTCTCCTTAGCACAAATCAGCTGGTGTACGTGTTTAGTCTTCTGGATCTGTAACAGTCTGCTCCCCCCCACTTTTTAGGTCTGCTCTTACGCACTTGTGCTAGTTGTTATGAAGCTCCTACAGGGATGCCTAACTGTCCTGAAATTGCTTCTGCTGTATTTTTTCAGCATTAAGAAGTTCACAATGACTGTTACCTTCCAAAGTTCCAGCTCTTACTATTTGTGGCATCAGAGTCAAAATGTTTGTTAAATCTAGCAAGGAAATACTTCATTTTAAATGGGTTTTTAATGTATTTTACACTGCTGCCTTGAGCCATCTGGATGATAAGTAGTAATATAAATTATTACTTCAATTATTAACACTGGTGACCTCCTTGCTAAAATGCAGCAAGGAGGAGAAGAATATAATCAGGCTGCTGCTTTGCCAATAGTAATAATTAGCCAGGTGGTCTCAGTGGGAAAGGGAAAATGTGGAGATATGATGCTTGATAGTTTTGAACAGGGAGGTGGAGGAGAAGCAGCAAGCAGGAGAAGGAAGAAGATTTAGTGCATGTTCCACTCCTACCTCCATATTTCTTGTTACTGTCATGTAAAATGTATCAAGGAATTTAGTGAGACATAAAGCCAAAATTAACACTTGGTCTAGCCCAGGACCACAGTATTCTTACTTAGTATGGTGAGCTAAAACACATTGTTAAAATGCTCTGTGATCCTCAAATAGAAAACTAGCTTCCCAGTAGCGTTCACCACATGCCAGGCACAGTGACAGTACATCCCTCTGCATGAAACAGCACAAGCCCTTTTTGAAGGTAATCTTCATAATAAATGTATGAAGTCCCCAGCAGGGGAAGGAAACAAGTAGCCTCATGTGTCTTGTTGAAAGAGACAGACGTGAACACCTCTAAATGACATATTTGAATTTGGGTCCTTTCATTCACCAAAGGTCTTTGTTGCCTTTTTAGCTGCTTAGGAGACAACAGAAAGAAGGTATTGTTGCCAAGCCATCCTGCAGCACACAGGAGTATACATGAATCACTCCATACTGGCTGCTGCTGATCCCAGAAAAAAAGGGCACATGCCAGTTTGAACTAGTGTGACAGATAGAAGCCACTTTTGAATTTATGCAGATAATCTCAGAAGTCTGTGCCTGGCTAACATGAATGTGCTGACTGTCTCACAAAATGGAAAAATAAGAGAAAAAAAAAAATCAATAACTCAGAAGATTTCCTGAATGAGATGTTATACGATACAGTGAGCTCCAAACCCTCAGCAATCATCTATTCTCTTTCTGCTTACAGCTCACTGAAGAAAGTTAAACATTTTTTTTTGCTCCCTTTTGATGTATATGTAAACAGATCATCTCATTGAAGTGTCATAGCATAATAACAGGTATTGATGATACCAGAGGTGCACATCCCTAATTTATTTATTTATTACCAGTAGCAATGGTCCTCAGAGACATATTGCCACGTTGAAATGAAGTCTCCATCCTTACCCAAGACACAACGCTGCATACTTTTAGGCTAGAGATTAGAAGGAGGTTCTTTACCCAAAGGGTGGTGAGGCACTGGAACAGGTTGCCCAGAGAGGTTGTGGAGGCCCCATCCCTGGCAGTGTTTAAGGCCAGGCTGGATGTGGCCTTGGGCAACCTGGTCTAGTGTTTGTGGCATCCCTGCCCATGGCAGGGGGGTTGGAACTAGATGATCTTCAAGGTTCCTTCCCACCTGAACCATTCTATGATTCTATGATGATACTTGTATGTAAATCCAGCAGTGTGATTTTGGATTTACACACCTTAAAGTACAGGAGCTAGTCTTTACACAGTACTCCAGGACCTCACTTCTTGAAAAGAAGAAAATTTGTTTCAAATATTTCATTCTACACACAGCAAAGGCTGTCAACTGTTTTGCACAAACTGTGTCATTTCTGAAGCTGATCTTCATGGCTGTAAGTCAATGTTCACTTTATTGTTGTTTTAGAAATCTGAAACTCCATGACTTCCTGAATACTTCAAATAGAAAGCTGGCCTGTCTGGATGTCATACGGAGAGTTTTCTTCCTCCTTCCATATGAAAAGTGCATTGATTTAAAGAACAGTACAAAGCTTACTCTTAAAAGAAGGAAAACTTTGTATTGGAAATATTGCTCTTCACTATTTAGAAGGAGTCGTTACAAGGAGATAGAAGACTTGATAAAATTGCAAATGGAAGAGAAAGGAACATTGCACAATCTTCTCCAAAGTTTCAAGAGAGCTGCATCTTTTTTGGGCCACACAATTTTTCTAGGGGTAAATCAACACCATGCAGTAAAAAGGACTATTGTCTTCAAAATCTCTGATGCAGATGCTACAAGAGCTCTCTTAGTTTAGGAAACAAAATGCCATGGTAGAAAATTGGATTTTATCTCTGCTTGGAAATGCTGAACAAGTCACATAACCAGGATTTTCTGTGGTAATCAGAAACTGTTTCATCCTCATACCTCTGGGGCTCATTTGCTGAATATCTGGATCTTTATCTAAAGTGCTACATAATATTAGAGCAAAACCTCAGGCTCCCAGCTCCTCAGACTAAATCCATAGCATTAAAGGGGAGATATTCTCTTTGTCCTTCATACCCTCCTTTGTTAACATGGAGGAAAATCACTGCCTTACCTCCCTGTAGCACCACAAGAGCGTGAATCATTCCAGATATACCAACGATTAATGCTATTAAAAAGCCTATACAAAAATATCAATTCATGAGTGAACAAGTTTGCAGCAAATAGGGCCAGGGCTTATACAGTGAACAAAAAACTAAAATACTTGATAACTGAGCACAGAACACACGGCATGAGACAAAAACCCATGACAAGTACATGATACTATAAATCAAAGATTGTCTCATAAAGCAGACATAAGAGGCACTGAAGTGCATGGCCAACCTTAATTATGGCATTAGCTAGTTTTGTGAGAACCTGACTACAAATTTAACAATTCATTAAGAAAAATTAAGCAACAATCAAACAAAAAATACCTAACAAAGAATAGGATATGGAATACTATCAAAGTTTAATCTAGCAGTTTATTTACAGGGAAGTTGTACCTGTGAGAAAGTCATTGTGTAGTCAAGAGAGGGAGGCTGGCCTGCTACTAGGGCACATAGTAGCTAGTCAGAGTTAAAACCCTGGTTCAGAGGCAGGTTTCTGTGTAGCTTCAGATAGTTCATTGCCTATGCTATAAAGTAGGACTAACGTTATTTCCTAAGTGTTTGTAACAAGAATTATCTTTTATTTCCTGCACATGAGATCTGGCAATAAAACGTTCTATTGAAAAAATATTTAAAAACCCACAAAATGTAAATTAATATTAATCATCACGTCACTAACAACACTACAAGTTTTCCTACACTTCCCATATTCCCATCTTCTTAGTACACGGAAATTATGTGACTATTAAAATACAATGCAGTATATTAAATATGAAGTTGAAACAAGTACCTCAAGGAAGAAAACGTCCTCTGCCCAGCGCTGACGTTCATAACCAGGTAGAATTTTTCATATGTGCCCTTAGCTTAGCATTGGCAGCTCATATGGAGACCAAATCATAACATTAAACTCCTGTTGGGAGAAGACTATGTTTCCCAAACACTAGCTTTGCCTTTTCTAAGGACTTTGTTAAATGCATGCTGGTGAGAGCAGGCACCAGCACCCCTGGTGTACAACAAGAAAAAAACAGCCTTCTCTTACTTGAACCATATATGCCTCCTACTGGCTAAACCATTTATCTCTCACTTCTCATTTGGGTTAACAAACTGAATTCATTTGAATAATATGTTAATTTATTTCACCTGGGGGGGAGGAGAAGGAAAGAAGAGTGTTCCTTTTACTTTCAGAGGAAAGTTCATTCTAGATGGAAATGTGCAATTTTGGTTCAAGTTAAAAAGATATTTAATGCAAATCAAATGTGGCTGCAGTTTTTTCTTGCTTTTGTATTCCACTGAGAAGATAATATTTCATTTTGGTTTGACTTCAAAACTACTTTTTTGTCTTCCAGAGTTTAGCTTTGAACTTAAAGATCAGTAATTCTGAGCTCCATTTTACCAAGATTTCATGTCTTTTCCAGTCTATTCTTAACCCAGAACTGAGGTTTTTCTGTAGTGTTTTGCCAGCCTTGTGGAATTTTGCACCTAGTGCTTGATCAAACAACTGTTTAAAGTCTGAGCCAAACATAGTATCCCTTAATCCCACACACTCTCATTTTTCTTTCTTAAAATTGAGAAACAACAAAAATACCAAGCTATTCTTTAACAGTTTGCCTCTTTGGAAAACTATTCCTACTATCTGTCAAGATATAATAGAAATTCTTACTACAATGAAAAAGAGCCTGGAAAGACTTTGGTCATTATGGTCATTAAAATACTCAGAAACAAAGTGAATATTTTTGCCACAGAAGCCTCCCTACACAATAGGAGAAGTAGTCCAGCATCTCCCCACTCTGCATTATTTTTTCATTTAATATTGGCCCTGCAGTGTCCTAACATCCACCTGTTTCATAGCCAACAATGCACTCAAATCTTTGCCTAGTCATGGGACACTGATGTATCCAAGCTTACTGCTTAACAGGTTGACATTTCAACCAATGTTTTCTGACCTTCTGCACTCCAGATGCATATTGATTGCAACACAAGCTGTTAACAATTACATTAATGGACATGAAAACCTCCTCCAAAGAGTCTGCAGGATCTCTCTACAAGCTTATTTTCCTTTCCAAAGTTCACAGGGCTGTTAAAAATAAAAGCTCTTTTTCTGGGTCCATAAGCACTTGTAGGTGTCCTTTTTATTCTTAGTACAAACTAACTAGTAAACTCCTTAAAGAGCTAAGTAATACCAGCACACACAGAGATTCCTTTTATTAAGCTACATTTTTTGACATGTAACACTGTATTTCTTTGCAACTTTTTTCAGCATCTAAGGACCCCCCTTCTGTACTCATCTTCCCATAATCTGGATGCTCAATGGGAATTTACATGTTAATAGCAGATAAGCCTGTGTAGAACAATATGCAGAGATCCAGAGTGGCTGAGATAGTCCTTGCTTAAAACAGCCAGCCACAGGACAACAAATATGATAGTCACCATTGTATTTATAGAAAGTTCTTAATTTTTCTTGGCCTTCACAGCCTCTCCTCGCACATGAAAAAAAAAATCAACTACCTTGCAGAAAGCTTAAATTAAATTTATTGTAGGCTGGCCTCTTGTTAAGGGTGTAAATGAGGAGCAGATTAGCAGGGGTAGGAAACTCAGGGAGGGATGTGTGACCAATGATGGGTAAGAGAAATTCCCATGCACAGCCTGAATCTCTTTTGCTGTTGCATTAAATTGGCTGGTGTGGGAACTGCCAAATAAGAGCTAATGAGATCAAATTGCTTCATGTAGGATTGCATGTGAGCATGGCTAATTTATTAATGCTCAGCCTGAACGAGGGAAGTCTATTCTACAAAGAGGAAACCACCTATTTCAATAGATCAGAGCAGACTTAGCGGAACAGAAAACTTAACTGATAAGAAGCAGAAATGAAATTATTAATTTTATTGTCAAGCTGTGAAAGAAAAACCTTCCTGCTAAAATGGAATTCATATTTGCATGGTGATATAGTGAAAATTTTATTTTTAAGTTATTTTAAGACAAGCCTAGACTTCAGAAGGATCCTTCCTCTTTTCCATCCCTCACCCAGCAAGAGTGTGCTGTTTGCTGTATATCATTCTCAGCAGGCAGCTCTGCAGAAGGGATTCAAGGGTAAAAGACGATGATTGCAGCCTGTAAGGGGATTTTTGTTGTTGTTTCTTGTCAACCTGAAAAAATGTTTATCAAATTGAGCCACACTGGAATAAGAAATGGAAATAAAACAATCTAATTTGCTTTAGAGTGCAGCATGTACTCCCCTCAAGATGGACCTGCTCTAGGGAAGAGCTGGGCTGAACAGTCAAGTAGGTTGTTGTCTTTGAGACCCCCCTCCGTTGGAGGACTCCAAGACTTCAGTGTAAATCTGACAGAACATCTTTTATCTTTCCGCATCTAAGGCTCACTGGAAATCTTGTTGTTACTCAGATAGTGCTTATTTTCTTTGTAACAAAACACAGTCATTGGGGGTTTTTGTGCCTAATCCTTCAAAAGCCTACTGCTGTATTCACACTGTGGAGGAGTATTGCTTAGCCTGGCTCTAACCTCTTAACACACTTCTTTAACAGATGTGACAGTTGCTCGAGTTCTTGTTTTTGCTGCTTCAACATCTTAAAGTCATCTCCAGGGCTGTAATGTAGCATCACAGAAACAACTTCATGAAGTTCCGGTCTGTCTTTAGTGACTCTTTGCAAAACAGATTCAGTTTATGTGCTCTTTTCTTTCCTTTTTAAACCCTTACATTCCCAGCTTGTCCTCTGGAACATGCTGGGTGTTTTCTTTCCCATAAACCCAAGAAGATATTTGAATGCCAAACTCTACACTTTGTGGAATTTTCTGTGTTTCTTTTTCTGCCCAAATATTCATGCAAGGGGAAACAATTAACTTGCAACTATTACATCTGTACATAGTGCATATAAGGGATTAACAGCTATCTGACTTTCTCCTTGCTGGATTAGCTCTGAAAGGTTAACAAGAGCAAAATGCAGTGTACATGTCTTCATTTTCCTTGATGCCACCTGAAAAACCATGAAATGCACAGAAGTCCAGATATGTTCAGTGAGATAGTAGCTTAGTGAAAAGCTGTAGGTCGAGGGCCTTTTGGGTTTTGTTTGTTTTTCCTTTGTTTTTTTTTTCCCCCAGGAATTGCAATATTCATGTTTTTCCTGCTTTTGGTTGAACATGAAAGTCAACTGTTCACCTCAAAAAACTATGAAGATTTCTGCTAAGAAGTAGGACTATGTTGCTTATTTCACACTCTTCTTTCTTCAAAAATTATTCTCATAGTTTTGAATGAGAGAGAGGGGCTACAATTTTGGACCCCAACCAAGGCATCTAATTAGCACATTGTGGTTTAGTTTAATAGAGTGGATATCATAAACAAGTTATTCATGTGCATGACCAAGACTCATAGTCCCAGCATCTTCTGGAACGTAACACAAGCTTATTTACTGCTTTATTCTAACTAGTCATATAATAATCCATAGAAGGAACTAGTGGCACGGGCCAATTTAGCTAACTGCTTCAAGTAAAACCTATGGTGTCCATCCATCCTGCTTAAATTTAGTTCAGTAATTACATTTTCCCAAAAGACAGCAGGGGGATCTGCCCAAGAAAAGGCACCTTCGAGAAAGCACCATCAAGAAAAGCATCCGCACTTTGTGCCAGAAGGGAAGGAAGGGATGACCCAGAAGCAGTCTCCTACAGTGGGGAAAGCCTCTAGTGTCCTCTGTGGAAATGATCTAAAGCTTTGCCAGAAAGCAGCTTGACACCTGCCAGCACAAGGAACATGCTGTGAAATCTGTGTGGGATCCTCCTTCCTGTGCTATCATTTTAGTATGTTAGCTCTAAATCTATACCTTTTTGATCCAACTTTAATCTTTTTTTCTACAATGTAACAATTTGTTTTAAAAATAGTTGGTGTTTTGCCAAAAATTATACTGTGCTGAGAAAACCATGTTTCAGCAAGAATCTTAGTGCAACCCTTAGAATCCTCCATATAGATTTTGGAGCGGAAAAAAAAGTATTTCACAACTTGTCACACATTCACCCTCTTGCTTTTTTTTCATTGTCTTTCTCAATCACTTCTAGGAACAATTAGTTGCATCAGCAGGCTAGATAAATCAGCTTGCTGGAGGACTCTAAAAACAAAACAGCCTTCTCTATATCCCAGGCAGCAGGTCATGAAGTCAGAGCAAACAGCTGTAGCTAGATAAGGTCATGCCCTGGAAATGGAAATCAGGTGAACAAGGAGAAGGAGAATGTGCATGATCTAGAAAATGTAAATAATCATTTTTGCAAGAAACAACAAGAGTGATACAGAGTAGGTGAAGTAGGTCTGATTAAGAGATGTGCTCATAGGCAAAGAGAGATAATGTGGAAATAAGGGGAGGTCTTTGAAGATGTCTTGACTTACACAATTAATACACAAGTAGCAAGAACCAGCATGGACTGTGTAGCATAAACAGCAGGGAGGTTTTTTCTCTCAGTATAAAAAAGGCTCTCTTCGGTTTTTTTATTATCAAAGTCAAAGTAAGGCTCATCCATGGAGGTGGTGGAGTCACCATCCCTGGGGTTTTTAAGAAGAGGATAGATGTGTTTCTTCAGGAGATGATTTAGGGGTAAGTGTAGTGTAGGGCTATCGGTTGGACTAGATGATCTTGAGGGTCCTTTCCAACCGTAATGATTCTGTGATTCTGTGTGATTCTGTGGGTCTCTATGCACACTCTACAGATGTATCAACCATGCTTACAGGAATTTTTTGTCATTCCCATCTGCTGACAAAGGAAGCACAGTTCAAGAGTTTGCACCCTATGTGAGTGTACTGTGGATGTTCTGTGTTGCAGTTTCCCAAGTTGATGGGAAAAACAACAAGGCAGCAGGGGAAACGTAGTCAACATGAAGATACCAAAAAACCTGCAAAAAGACAAAGTCATTCACAGTAAAAGACAACCCCAAGCTTATCTGTGCTTGCCAAGGTCAAAAATGTTCATCTCCTCCCTCCTCTCTGCATTAGTAATTTCTTCCAGCCATCGTGGCAAAAGAGAGAGATTAGGAAAAAGAGATGGAGCTTCCTTGAAGATGTACTCCTTGCTTCCTTACTGACTGGTCACCAGATGCAGAAGCATGGCACAATATCAGTAGCCGTACAACTAGAAGTTTGTGTTTCTCTTTTGAAACTAGCCCAGCACCTCTGCCTCCCAAATTAAAGACCCAGAGCACACTGCAATCTGAACTGTTAACCAAAGAGAAAAGGTAGGAGGGGCAAATGAAGTGCAAAGATCCAGCAACAGTGAGATTACCAGCAATGCATTGTTTTCCACAGGGATACACAGAAAGGAAGATTAATTACAGATTAATGCCCTTGCTGGATGAGAAGGACAACAGAGAGAGGAAAGAAAAATAAAAACAAAAAACAAACAACCAGGAAAAGTATTTTCATGATCCAGAAGGTCTTTGTTGCAATTTTTTTCCATCTTTGTAAAACATTACATCATAAAATAAAGAAAATAGCAGCAAAACTTATCAAGATGGTACAAGCACATTCTGCTCTGTACCCTGGTAATGACATTTATGAAATTGCCACTTTTCTGAAAATGTCTTTCTAAAGCACCATGAAATCTTACAGAGAGAGAGAAAAAGAGGGACAGACAAGAGAGTAGATACAACATCTTTGTAAGTGGATTTACTGATTGCTTATACTATAATTTGAAGATGATCAGGAAAAATAGTTGGTCAGCATTCCTTCCCCAAATTTGAAGGAAGTTGGGTTCTGGTTTTTGGATTTTTTTTCCAAAAAGCAAGGCTGAAAATGATTAATCATGGTTTCTCAGACTTGTCCAAAAGGTCCAGATCAAATTCTATTAGAACTTGGAGAAAAATCAGTCTAAAACCACATTGGAACATTGTCCTGAATAAATTCAAATTTTTGGGAAGCTGTGATCCAGATACAAATCCTGCCTCTGTGTAATTATAGCTACTACATGACTCCAGGATCTGTGAAACTGCTAAATGGGAGTCTGAGAGCCAGTATATTCTACTTAAATTTTGCAATAGGCACCGTAAGGTTTCCTTTTTAAGCACTCAGCTCTCAGCAAGAGTGTGAGGGTGGAATATATTTGGGATATGAAAACATTCTCTCTCACATGCCAAATATCACCTGCCTGTTACTCGCTCACAAGCAGTTCAGCCAAGGAAAACAAATCCTGCTTGCTTCCAAAAGCCACCTGTTAGAGAAATGTCTGCTTTCCCCCAAAAAACCAACAGCACTGGTATTTCCTGGTGATTCAGCTCAGACATGACCTGTAACCAGAGATGAAGACATACTGAAGTTCATACCTACCTGCATGGAGGGGAAGGAGGCATCACCACTATATCTGTGTGCAAGGACCAATTACATGTGCCATGTGAAGAACAGGCATGTGCATGTGTTCGCATAGGACCTTTTGTCAACCGGTTCCTGAAAACTTACTGGCATCATGGATAAGACCTGCCTTTAGAATGACCTTCTCAACCCAGAATGATCCAGCTCACAGAGCATGTGCTGGCTACATCAAAACACCCCCAAATTAGCTTTCACAATTGCTTCCTCAACGTTTAGCATAAGTCAACAGAGTCTAACATCATTAGGTACTTCAGTTGCACTGGCAGGAGGAAAAAATTATGGTCCAGATCAGGAATAGTATTAAGGAGGGTAACTGCTGCTGGTACCAAAGTAGATGGAGACCTCAGGAAGAACTAGGCAACATAAAGGTATTTGCAGATAGGCAGTTTTTGATGATATATTTCAAGCAATTGGGTTTGTACATTAATCCACAAGCCTTTATTTGAGTTTTGTAGATTTGTGTTGATTTGCATTTGTGTTTTCATTGATATTAAATTGCCTAAAGAACTGTTTCTGAAGCTGGACTTATTTGTATTTATTATTGATATAATGCCATGCCAGTAAGTGTAAATGGCACGGAGAGATGAGTTAAAACAGCATATCTTTGCTCTAAAAAGCTTAAAAATAACAATCTAGCTCCACTTTGCTGCATTAACTTGATGGGGTCAGATTTTGGCCTAAGATTAGACAAAACATAATTCAGAACAAATAGATGCACAGGAAGGACAGAAGCAGTTCCCAGTAACCTTTTAAATTCATATCCGTTTAGTAGACTTCTTGTTCTACGTTACACAATATAAGATAAAGTTTGGTCTTTGCCTGTTATTTATTTTTAGTGGATGATGGAAAAAGTGAGAGTAGCAGACATCATGCAATCTGGCAACACAATCAAGCCCCTGAGAAAGCTAAAGCTGGCAAACAAACAGCCCATATACAGCATAAACAGAAATCTTAAAAATTCTTCAAGAAAATGCAGGTGGGTTGGGGACAGGGGTTTTCACACCCTGAACTCACAGTCATACTTTCATTTGTTGTGGGTTAGAGAATTTTTTGGAAAGTCTCTGGCATAGCCCATTAGTGGCATTGGAAGAAGTAGTCATGTACGAGAGATATCATGAAGCTAGACAGCAGAAGTTTTAATGATTTGTAATTTCAGAGCAACAACCAAAACCAGATTTCATTAGTATAAATTGCCGGGGCTTTTGTTTACAATTATTTCTAATAATACTTATTAGAAATAATGTTACCTATTAAAATTATAATGAAATTCACAGACTGACACGAGTGAAGTTACAAACCTTTTCAAAACCACTCATGCAAAATCTGCACAGGTTCAGTGGTGGTTAATGGTTCAAGAGGATACCCAAAAGAGAGTGCCAGAATTCTCCTGCACAAGACAGTAGAAAGTGGGACTGCAGAACTGAAAGCTATAGAAACACAGAAGCTGAGTCTTCCTCTATGTGTGACAGCCGTGGCTACAGGAAATTTATGTTTCCTTTGTTCTTTCAGGTCGTGATTCCCATGTCAAGTCATGCTGTGATCAGGGCACGTCTGAGAGTGAATTGAAGGCTGTAAGTCACCCTTTTGTTTAACTTCCTATTTTCAGGCCTCTATGAAAGTGTGTAATTTAGAGCAAGGAGTTTTGGGTATGGTTCAGACAACCTTTTGCTAAAACTTTCAATAGCAGTGGAAGAGTCTCACTAGAAATAGCATCACGAGTTTTTTATAAGTATTATTAAATGCCAAAGGATGGTAAATTTAGCCATAAAAACACCTGATGTTTGAACTGAGATTGTCTCCCAAGGTGTTGAGTGGAACTAAAACCAATGGATGGCCTTTACAGGAGGAAAAGCAATTTAGAACATTAAAATGTCATTTTAGGTGTCAGACATTTCTGCTTGGCCCTCTATGCAATATACTATTTACACTTCCCTAATTATAATTAAAATTATGCATATTGAGGTATTTTATAGGCAATCATAGAGAAAATATTTACTCCAGTAGCAGACTGGCAGTTTCCTCAGCAAGTTTCACACACACAAATATGTGGAAATGAAAGGCAGCATTTTGCTTTTGTGTAAAAGGTCACTAAATGCTTGTTTCAGTATCTCTCTGGGAGTTTATTTAGCATCACCATTTGTCCCTGAAACTATTATATCCCAAACCAGCAGTTGCTGAAGACACAGCAAATAAATGTCAGCCAGGGGCTCCTGCATGGCATAGCCAGACAGGAACTAGAGTGAGACACACATACACCATCAGCTAGAATCTGGACAGCAGACAGACTGAAAATCCAGAAAGTTTAGAGATGAACAATATGCCAAGACTGCATTGTTCTTCTGTCCCATCCCTGCAATCGGTTCTGCATTTGGCCATCAAACTTTGCCTCCTTAGTCACTTTGTCCACATTGACTTGTTTGACCACCACCCAACTCTCTGCTCACACAGACAAGTCCTAAAAGACAGCCTTTCACTTTCCTTGACCCTAATGAGCAGAAACACTCTCACTATGACTAAGCCTTAAGTTTTCATATAAAGGAAACGCATCTTCTGTATCCTTACAGCTGCCAGTGTATCCGTGTGGGACTTTTCCATTACAGGCAAGCATTTCTTGCGAGAAGAACCTAGCTGAGGAGCAAATAACACTGCATGTGTGATGTTGGTTTGGACACTAGATAACCAACGAGAACTGTTAGCATAATCCGTATGCATTGCATGCTTTCAGAGTCAGATAAGATGTTTTCATGTGCCTGAGCCTTCATACAAGCAAAGCGCAGGATGGTATAACCAGGCAGTGCTTTAATTTCCAGAACCCAAATCGTATGTCTGAGCTCTTCTGAACCTCCTTTGGAATTTAAAAGCAAATCTAAATTGTAGCTTTATCTCTTAAATTCCTTCCAGACCACAGTAAAGCCCCAGATCCAAACAACATTAAAACCTTAGTACATCCAAGTATCCTTCATCTGTTCTGGCACTACAGAATTAGCACGACATAATTCATTGTATTTCTGAGTGAGACTTCAGAAGATTTGCTCCCATGTGGCACGAGAGGCTGGTCTTCATCCCAGGCCTGCCCAAAACCAAGGGCAACAGGAGGGCTAAAGGACTTCCATGTTCTAACAGACATGCTTTCTGTTGGTGTCTGGCTGTGGCTTGAGGAGGACAGGATCTGAGGATGGCCACAAACTGCCATCTGCATCACTGTGAAGCAGAGCACAGAGCTGTGCGGCACAAAAGCCTCCAAAAGCCGTGGAAGCTTTTGAGTCAGATGAAACCTTCCCTGGGGACTGGGCCTGCTGCCCTGCCTCCAGTAAGCTAATACCCGAGCACAGTCCTGCACAGTAAGTGATTCATTAGTGAACTAAGCAGAATTCAATTTCTGCTGGATCTTATTGAATTAAAGCAATCACAAATGACTTGAAATTTTTCAAACATTCATTTTCATCCTTAATTTTCAGGCAGCTAATGAAATTAGAAAGATGATACGATATTTCAACTGAACTGAACCAGCAGACAGAACATACTAAGAATTTCTTTCCTCTTCTGCACTAGTGGTATTGAGCTCACCCCTGCAAATTGTCCAGACAATTAGATATGCAAATAGGCATACTCAAAATCTGCATTTCCATTTCCATGCTTCTATTCATAGCCATGGCAATCATGTTCCAGTGACCAGTTAGATTTTGAGTTGGCTCATTGTGCATATAATCTCAGAAACTATCATAGAAAATGAAGAGTGCATTCTGTGTATGCAGATATGGGCATGCATTCCAAAAGTCTGTGCCTGTATGACCTGTGAGTATCTGTATGTTTGACTAGCTTGTAAGACTTCGTACGTCTCTGCCATCTACATCCATGCTCACTTTATCTATAAGCCTGCAGTCTGAAATGTAGGCTACTTAGGATTTTGTGAAGGTGCAGGGAAAGCATTGCTGGTGCAGTCGTATGTACCTCATTTCCAGCATGCAAATCTTCTATCTGCAATGACAATAGTAGCCCACAGGCTGAGGCCACTTAAATGTCCTGTGTTTTGCAATTCCCATTAATTATTTTGCAGCCTTCCTTTGAATATTTACTGTGAGGTCTAGGGACATTTGTGGTTTTTATATCCATCAAAGATGCTTACATTTCACTTTAGTCTAAAAATGCATAAAGCTTGTGTTTAGACTTTATCAAGAGAGCAAATGTCAAACAAACATAGTACCTGAAAGGAAATCAAACAAATAATTCAAAATACTTGTTTAAAAAGTTACAAAATGTGACAGCATTAATGGCACTTAAAGCTATAAGCACTTAAAAGATTACCACCATATTTTTCTCAACTTCTTTTCCTAAATTTCTTTTTTTTTTTAATCTGAGATTATGACTGCAGCTCATGTTTAAACTGAAACCCAGCAAAAGGAGAGCCCTGAGATTCTATGGTGCCCTGGCCCTCATTTGAATGGCATATATGCTCTTATGCCTATTTTTAAAAACTCAGATTCAGCTACAGAGAACAGCAGTTTGCTGACATGCAAAAGCTAGAGCTTTCCTTTTGTCTTTATAGTCTCACAGCATTAAAATTGAAAGGTGTTTTTCAGTGGTAGAAACTGTGAATGAGAAATTCTTTTAAAAAAAATGTTGGCCCACTGTTTTATACACCTGGCCAAATATCTAATGTTTCTCTTCTTTTAAACAACATTGCATGAGATGTTGCATTTTCTTCATTCTTTCTTGCTGTGAGTTTATATTGAATGTTTCCTATATGAGGAAAAATCCTTTTTTTTCTTTTTTTTCCCCCACTGTTTAAGTTAAATACCCACAGAGGTTTTTTTTCTTTTTTTTTTTTAATGAAAAGAGCAATCCAACCCTTAAATACGCCTGTGTTGATTTTCCAAACCAGCACCCAGCTGGTGGCTGTGTCCATGGACATTCTTATCGAGTTTAGAAAGATAATGCATCTGATTTAAAAATGAAAAAAAAACAAAACAACCTAGCTTGGATCACGTGCCAAAACATAAACTAAGCCTTACTGAAAGTTTCTAGTTCACTCCAATCATTTCTTCTCTTTTTAATCACCAGGGGAAGGCTTTATGGATGCGTACTCTACTACAGAGAAAGACTCTTTTTCATCCCTTTTAAAATGCTCTTCTTAAGTAGCTGTCCTTTGTCTAATATGGTAGAAGCACTCTGATGATATTGCCATGGTTCAGTCTCTTCCTTTGTGTCTTGACCTGGTAATCTTATACAAGCTGAAATTTCCATGTGCGTAGCTTTCTGTTGCCATTCTGCAGTGCTTTGTTCCTGAATTGTTTTGGCAGAGCAAGCTTGAGTCTTTATGGCACAGTGAAATATTCCTTGATGCTATATAATTCGGACTGAATAAGGAGTCTGTATAAGGCACGTGTCTCAATATATATATGTCTATAAAAACACTAATATTGTTAATTCAAGTCAAGCATACTTTACATTTAATTTCTGTCTTCAAGTAATGCTTTGTTTTCATGTTCCCTTTCTTTGGTTTCATTGGGCATCACTCCATTCTCCAGGTCTGAGTGCTGCTGGATGCAATTGGTTAGGACTGCAGTGCTAGAAGAGTTGTCAGAGTTACACATCTTCTCTGTCTCCTCTTCCTTTTTTTCTTCATCCAAGGAGTAGTTTCGGAAGGTCTCATAAATTTTACGCACATCCTCAGGGATGGTCTTTTTGAGGTCTTTGTTTTTCCTTTTGGTCATCTTAGCAGATGATCCAAACTTGTTAATGATGTTGTCTTCAGATGCCCCTTGCCCGTGCTTGTTGAGTTGATCGGACCCTTTAAGGCGTAGGTTGTTAGGCCTGTTGTTGATGCTTTCCTGAGATGAGGCCTTGAAGCGTCCTGTTTCCAGGGCAGTAAAGACAGAGCGCTTCTCTGGGGAGAGCATGTCTAAGGAGTGGGCTCGCTGGTCCAGGCCCAGGCGCCTGCGCTCCATGCTCCGGATGGTAGCTGCCCGCTGAAGTTTATCATGGATCTCCACGCTGAGCCTCCTCCGTGTCTCTCTGAACTCAGCTGTCACATTGGCTTTCCACTCAGCTGCGTGGGCTTTTATTTCCCCAACCTTTACAACAAAAAGAGAGAAATGAATTTAAAAAACACAAAAAGAAAGAGAAGAAAGGAAGTGGACCTCTGACCGATCCAGTCTAGGGTTCATTCTCAGCAACAAATGTAGGTGCCTTTAATGGAGGTTTCCATTGCGTAACTGTCCAAATACCATCCTCTCCAGCCAGTTTAAGGAGCTGTCAACACATACTGTGTGGACACCATGAGCATGTCCTTAAATGTCTCTCTGCTTTTCTCTGTTTTACTCCTTTGCACTTGTGAGCGGAGTAATGGCTAAGAATCAAGTACCTACATGGCTGCTGGTATTGAATAAATACTTGTTCCAAAATGAGGAAAAAAAAAAGAAGGCAAATGACCAAACAATATCTCAGACAACACAGGCCTTTTCAGCTAGAAGAGAACAGATTCAGAAGTATGATGTCTGCAGAGGCCCACCTAATGGTTTCCTTAGCCTGCTGTAGCCAGAACTCAGTTTCTGCATTCTGTCATCTTTGGTTCCTTAGGCCAGATGAACAGGTATCCATTTAGAACTGTATTACTTATGGCAGCAGGCATCTCACATTCATTGTAAGAGATAGGATTCCCACCTATAGGTGCCTGCTGGTGATCAACCTGACAGCTAAACAATTTGTGAAGGCCCCTTTATTCATGGAGATGCACAAGGGATGCACTGGGTCTCAGTGCAGATGCCTTCACAAATGATAAGCAGCATGACCCCTCTGCAAAGTTTGTCTATGACTGCTCTTTGGCTGAACCTGTCAGGACGAGATTGCCTTAAAAATTGAAATTATATTAGCACCATTCACAACAGGCTTCAACTCTAGAGTCATGGCAATTACTTTCTATTTTCCTGTCTTATTTGAGTGAAGCTTTAGAAATACTGTCTTTGAACCACAGAAGGTATGTTCTGCGTGAATTCAGTCATGTCCTTTCTGATGCTGACTACTCAGTTTCTTCAATTTTCAGTCATATGATACTCTGTAAGGGGCTTAACTCTAAGCTCTTATTCAGAACCATATTCTCTGACATAGGGAAAGGTGGGAAACTCAATATAAAACCCTGGTTTAAAGGTAGATTTTTGTTTCATAATGAATAGAGACAACTAATGCCTTCAAGGCCTATGCATCTCCAATTTTAAAGAGAGAACAGTGATTTTTTTATCACAATTTTGTAGCCAGTTTCAGAGTGAAGGCTGGCCTCTCTTATTCCGTAATTGCCATCCTGCTGAAGTGTTCCGTGTATTTGGTGGTACTGATAGAGGTGCAACAACCTAGGCTGCTTCAGTTGTTTTTGGGGTTTTTTTCTCCCTTTGTGAAGGAGCTAAAGATCAGAGCTAACTGGATACCAAAGGCAGCCAGTGAAGTAAACCACAGGGAATATTGAGCATTGGTCATGGAGGGGAGCATCCTTCTTTAAACAAGCAGAGGTACTTAACACTCTTTTATAAAATGACAAACCACTGAGAAATCACTAGTCATACCTCTTCTTTTGTCTTCTTGGACAGCACTCTTAACCAGTCTCCAATCATACTCAGCACAGCAGCAAAATAGGCAAGGCCAACAAGGATCCAGAACCACACTAAGGGTTTATACCACTCCAGGTAATGGATGTCAGCATTTTCTCCTGCAATAAGCATACACTTATGCTTAGGAATCACGAGATGCCAAAATTATGACAAAATATCTGTAATTCTGAGAAATTCCTGAAAGTATTTCCTTGCTTTTGTCAACACCACTGTAGTTCTAATAATAAATGAGAAGCCTGTCAGATGGCAGGAACATGATCAAATGTCCCTGTAGAAGCTCAGACATTTGAGAATTGCCAGGGACCCAAATATTCATATTGATATTAATCTCTCCCTATTCACCCCATAAATCACTCTATTTTTCAGACTTTAAAAGTGGGGAACAACAGAAGGTGGAGGCTGCTGTTGCTATGGTACAACGAAGCTCTTGGGATCACATGTCCCTGAGGAAGCTTGTTACAAAGCAGATTCTCTAGATGTGTCTTACAGAGTAATCAGGCAACTGAAAAAGTATGAAACTGCTTTTCTTCAGTCTATCAGATATTCTGTTTTTTTCAGGCTCCATCTACAATTGTATTTCCAACAGTAGTACAGAAACTTTCCCCATTTGGCAAGAGCTGGGACACAGTCTAAGTGGAACAAGTCAGCATAGCTCCATTTATGTGTTTTTACCCAACACAATGTAGTATTTTCCCTTTGATGTTGAAGGGACAGAGATACAGAGTTTAAAGTGACAGAAAATAAAAGTGTCAGAAAATCTGTCACAAAACCAGCAATGAAACCCAAATCTCCTCGTGATCATCTGCCTTAAACCCTCACCATGAGATCACCTCTGAAGTTTTCTCATTCAGAGTTCTTCCATTTGATTTTTGAAAAATCCTGGTTGTTAGTAGACACTCAGCTTTGAATCATATGCCTCTAATCATGTTGGATTTAGAACAGTTTAAGCCAGTATTGAGGGCTTTTTTGCTATTATTGAAGAAAACAATACTGAAGTGTGATATGTTTAACAAAAATACTGTGAGCTATTTTTATTTCACACTTTGCTACCACAAAGACAGAATATCAGTGAGCTTCTATTCACATTTAAGTAGTTACAATTGATTAAGCTCATACAATCACTTCTGTATCTGAATTCTCATAAAACACTTATTTCAAATCTGAGGCTGTCTCTTTTCAGTATGAATTTTTCCTCATTAATTCATGTCTTCTGTACCAGTAAGTCATAAAAAAAAAAAAGGGCATCGTCTTGTCTACAAAAAGACTTGTCCATAGCTCTTCAACAAAGAAAATTTTATATCTCCCTGTAGTTTCATTTGATGGTTTTAACTCATTCATATTTCCCTCTTTTTATAGAAAATAACAAAACAGTAGCATGATATGGCTGTTTGTAATACAGGCATCTTAATGCCTTTAGTTAGGACCACTACCAGGAATGAGGTGTACGGATCATGCATTAATGGGAAAATAAAATCCATTTATTTTAACTACCTTTTTGTTAGAGAAGCAATAAAGTGAAAAAGAAAAAATTCTCCTCTGTCCAGCCAAGAATCTTGAGTCCCTCTTTAGAAATTCATAAGGTTAGATATTTATAGTTCCTGCTAGTACTGTATTAATCTTGGAGAGTATCCTCCTAGCACTGAGATGCATATCCCATTAGTCCTTCTTTTCCTACATCAGTTTGCCTTAACATGGCAACTGTAATGTCAAAGTTTCTGCCAAGGCTAGAGGACAAAATGCAGCTTCTGAAATGTTGCAGCTCCTACAGTAATCTGCTTCAGATTGAGGCCTAATGAACTGGTACAAATCTTGAATTTGGGAGTCATTTGACTTGTGTTAATTCATTATTTGATAAACAATAGCCAGTACTTTCCAGGCTCACACTATCTACACTGCTGAAAGCTTGCAACCTTGTGGTGGGTTTAAGGGCTCTTCCCAGCCCCCACACACGGCAGGTAAAGGAGAGACTGGATTGGAAGTTAAAAACTAAAAACTGCTTTAATAATAATAACAGATATAAATGAAACAAATATAAACATGTACAGGACCCAAGATACTGAACCGTCCCGATGCCAGCTCCCAGTGGAATCAGCACAAGCAGTCCAAAGCAGTGAGAGAGCACATGTAGCTTCCAGCGCAGGCAGACAGCATGCAGCTCGGCAAGGGTCACAGCATTAAAAAACGAAGAGAGGAGACTTCCTCGTGGCTACCAGGCAACAAACAGTCCCGCAGCCAAACCCAGCACTCCCCTGGCCTCCCCCCACCCTGGGGGGGGTTTGCAGTGTCCTTGATTCAGGAATCTCAGGTTCTTTAAAGGGACAGTCCAGGCAAGGTGTGTGTGGGGGGGAAACTAATAACGGTATTATGTACGTGGTGGTGGAATATCTTTTTAGAAAATACAGTTACTGAACAGAATTAATTCTGTTCTAATCCAAACCATAACAAACCTGCAGATGGCAAGGCACCTGTGTCTTAAATCAGCCTGGTGTCTTATTGCTCTGTAACCCCAACAAAAACACCCGGCATCATTTCACTGGAATATAATACATTGTGAAAAGCCTCAAGAGCCAAGGTTCTCAGGCACAGCAACTAGGCTTCAAGCTGCTCACCTGCTACAAAGTCACCAAAGCCAACAGTAGTCAGAGTGACAACCACAAAGTAGATGGACTCCAAGGCTGTCCATCCCTCGATGTGTTTGAAGATAACTGCAGGGATGGTTACAAAGACAATGCAGCCTGCCAGGATGAAGAGGATGGTAGAGATGACCCGGATCTTTGTTTGACTCACTTGTTTTTTCTAGAAAAAGGAAATAACAAAAGGATAAAAACAATTTTTTGAGTGGATTTCTGGGACTGTGTACTTTGACTGGCAGACTGATGATGCTGTTATCACCTGATATTTCTCTTTCTACCTTTTGTCAGCTTATTAGGTAGAAAACAACCCTCCCCCCCTGTTAGTGAGAGCTCTGCCTGGGTAATAGCAAATTTCTGTGTCTGGCCCCAGAAAATTATGATTCCCATTCTCCATGCACTAGGCAGTTACTAACTTACCAGAAACATAGCCTAGAAAAAGCGTCCTGAGCTTCAGAAATGTTCCAGGTTCAATGTGTAAGGAAAAGTGCATATTCACACCCTCATATCATAGAATCATAGAATTATCAGGATTGGAAGGGACCTTAGAGGTCATCTAGTCCAACCCCCTACAGTGAGTAGGCAATCTCCAACTAAACCAGGTTGCCAAGCACCCTGTCCAGCCTCGCCTTGAACACCTCCAGGGAGGGGGCCTCAACCGACGGGGCCTCAACCACCTGCCTGGGCAACCTGTTCCAATGTTCCACCACCCTCATGGTAAGGAACTTTTTCCTAATGTCTAATCTAAACCTGCTCTTCCCTAATTTAAACCCATTACCCCTTGTCCTATCACTACAGGCCTTTGTAAACAGGCCCTCCCCAGCCTTTCTATATGACCCCTTCAGGTACTGGAAGGTGACTATTAGGTCCCCCCAAAGCCTTCTCTTCTCCAGACTGAACAATCCCAGCTCCCTCAGCCTATCCTCATAGGGGAGGTGTTCCAGCCCCTTGATCATTTTAGTAGCCCTCCTTTGGACCCGCTCCAGCAGGTCTACGTCCTTCCTGTGTTGAGGGCTCCAGAGCTGGACACAGTACTCCAGATGAGGTCTCACCAGAGCAGAGTACAATGGCAGAATCACCTCTCTCGATCTGCTGGTCACGCTTCTCTTGATGCAGCCCAGGATGCGATTTGCCTTCTGGGCCGCCAGCGGGCACTGCTTGCTCATGTCCAGCTTCTCATCAACCAACACCCCCAAGTCCTTTTCTGCAGGGCTGCTCTCCAGCTCCTCGTCCCCCAGCCTGTATTGATAGCGGGGATTATTTCGCCCCAGATGCAGGACCCTGCACTTGGTCTTGTTGAACCTCATGAGGTTCATCTGGGCCCACCTTTCCAGCCTGTCCAGGTCCCTCTGGATGGCATCCCGCCCCTCCAGCTTATCAACAGCACCACCCAACTTAGTGTCATCAGCAAACTTGCTGATGCTGCACTCAATCCCGCTGTCGATATCATTTATAAAAATATTAAATAGGACAGGTCCCAGTACAGACCCCTGAGGGACACCACTTGTCACTGGTCTCCATCTGGACTTTGAGCCATTGACTACTACCCTCTGGATGCGACCATCCAGCCAATTCCTTACCCACTGAACAGTCCACCCATCAAATCCATAGTTCTCTAACTTGGCCAGTAGAATATTGTGGGGGACTGTGTCAAAGGCCTTACACAAGTCCAGATAGACCACATCCACAGGTTGTCCCTTGTCCACTAAGGTAGTCACGGGATCATAGAAAGCCACTAAGTTTGTCAGGCAGGATTTGCCCTTAGTGAAGCCATGCTGACTGTCCTTGATCACCTCCTTGTCCTCCATGTGCCTTATCAGACCTTCAAGGAGAATTTGCTCCATGATCTTCCCAGGCACAGAGGTGAGGCTGACAGGTCGGTAGTTACCTGGGTCTTCCCTTCTGCCCTTCTTGAAGATAGGAGTAACATGCCCCTTCTTCCAATCACTAGGGACTTCACCTGACTGCCAGGACTTCTCAAATATTATTGAGAGTGGCTTGGTGACTACATCGGCCAATTCTCTCAAGACTCTGGGATGCATCTCATCAGGGCCCATGGACTTATTTACATTTAGGTTCCTCAGGAGGTCACAAACATGACCTTCACTTACAGTAGGAGGCATTCCATTACTCTGTTCCCCACCCTGTGGCTTTCTAACTTGAGAGGTGTTGGGAGAGAGGTTACCAGTGAAGACTGAGGAAAAAAAGTTGTTGAGAACCTCCGCCTTCTCCTGATCTGTTGTTCCTAGCTCGCCGTTCTTGCTCTTCGGGGGGGG